>NNCF01127130.1:970824-1005816 GCA_002313205.1 Laupala kohalensis | reverse complement strand
TGCCCTATCAAGGACAACAGCGCAGCGTTGCCAGATCGCTTGTAGTGTTGCCAGTCTCATTACTTTTCTGCCTGACCTCGTATATATTCGTCGTATTTATTTTTATTTAAAAAATATCGATAAAATAATAAAATACTCAATACAAATAAAAATCTCTTAGTAATAATTAATAACAAAGGTAACAAGTGTAATTTAGGTTAACAAGTAAAATTTTCAGGAAGTATTTAAACCCGAAAACGCCCTCTATCTTTATTCCGTATCATAAAGACCTTGTTTCTCGATTTTCATTTCCACTTCGTCTGTCCCTAGGACAACACTTAGTCTGTCCTAGGAACTGTTATAATGTGTTTTTGTTGTGTACTCTATATTTTTAGTAATATCTCATCAGTCGTCCAGATCAGTTCTATCAAGTAATGTGTTCACTATCATACACGTTTTACAGGAATATACATACGCAGTTTGTAACTGCTTTTTGACAATATTTGTTATTATCTATTTGACAATACGTTTTGAGGGTAGTGACTCAGCTAACGAGAAAAATATTTTAGTAGCGTGACTTTTGCTTGTTATTTTGTCATTTGAGCGACAATTGTTCTTTAGAATGAATCGGGAGGATTCATAGAAGACTATTCTTAAATGACTGTGGCAAAATGTATTTCTTTTGTTCCTTTAAATTCGGTACCTTTTTTCTGTTTACAAAGAGAAGCAAAGTGCAAACCAAAATTAAATTCCCAAAGATAAAGTAAACTTAATTTAATGACATATTGTGAGTCTTTATGAGGCTGTAACTGGGTTTAATGGAATATCATTTGAAATGTTCTCAGTTTGAAGGTTGTGTGACCAAGATGGATAGTATTGTCTTTGTTTAACGCTTAGAGTACACCCCATATTTTGTTACCAATTGCCATTTGGAGCAGAAAAACCGTCAAATAATAGTCAAGTTATAGTATTTGTTATGAACTGTTCATTTGAACATACACTTAAATACGCTGCTGTTTCGAAGTGTTCATCAAGACTCGCTATGTAATATAATGGGCCGCTGTGTATCCAAGATAAAATACGAGAGACATTTTAGTGGATCGAAATAGAGAAACGGTTCAGTCGAATTCTCAATTTCCGAAAACTATGATGATTGTGTAGTTTGATACTGCCCTTTCCATTAGAATAGAGATTTCTTTTTCGTCACTGACATTGTAAATTTTCTTCTCCTCTATTGCACGTCTCTATTTGAAATCAGCTCACAGGTTCTAGTGACGTATCATACTTTATTGATTGAATGTGTTGGAATTGTTTAAAAAACGTTTCATACATATATATCTGCCTCAGGGGTTTACGTGGAAGTGAGTGAATTTGAACGCTATGAAAATTTGCCATAAATTAACAGAGGTGAGTTGTTATACTTATGCACAATGACGTACCGACTGGTTGGGTCCGGTGAGCAGAGTTCACCCCAAGCAGTTCTGGTTCCCATCCCAGAATTTTTCGTCACACTTAGGCCAATATTGTTTGGGGACTAGAGTAGAGGGAAACATTGGAAATAAACATACACCAAATATCTTCATTAGAATTCAGCCGTTTCTACTAAACAATCAAACAAAAAGTCTCAACACCACCTTTGTAAGTGCTGATGAGTAAAATGCCATTAGATTTGACAATTATTGGAGTACAATCTTGCTTCCAGTCGGCTCAGCTGATGTGGGAGAAGCTTTTCAGCTGTGAAGAGAGTGAAGACATGGCTCAAAAACACAATGACACAAGAAAGGTCCTCCAATACCTCTTTGCTTCATTTGGAAAATGAAAATGTGAAAAAGATTGCCCGAAATGGTTCTCCCAAAAATAAATAAGAAAACTCAAATAAACGCAATTTTTATTAGCAATGTTTATTAATAAATTAATGTCAATATCTTCAATAATTTGATTTATCAATTTATACTACAATCTCCGTTATATTATTGACTTTTTTCTATTTCTTTATGAGATTCACGCGAATTCCTCAGTTTGGAAGTCCCACGGAGTTATTTACGAAACTTATTGTTAGATAAAAGTATTCCCAAATCCAGGTCGCCTATGGTACAGTTCACCCCAGAAAATACTCCTAGTTACGCCAATGCTGATGTATGATATTAATCATTAATAATCACTTATGTGTTCTGAGAAGGGAGAGACTGATTCGTTCTTACAGTTGGTTCAGCAGAAGCAGATGACGGTTGCGAGTAATAGGAGTTAGCGGATTCAAGGTTTCTCTCTAAGTGTGTGGCGTGGAGGGGAGGGGGTGACAGGACAAAACGTTTATAATTTGTGCATATAGCTAAACAATTTTACTTGCCAATTTAAGTTGATATGAATTGTTGAAGTAAATTGTGCCTCATTATGTCGTTTATTTGTGTTTAGGTCCCTCACCTCGTGATTTTAGGTCCTTCACCCCTGTCAAATACAGTTGGGGCACATTTTTATACCTGTGGTGCAGATGAAGTTTATCTTTTTCGTCATTGCAATACATAATTGTTTATTTACGTTTAATTTAATTTTAATACAATTATTTGTCAGTTATGAATTGGTTTTATGAAATTATCTACTTTTTTTCATTCGGTATTTACATTAATGTCACCAGCTGTGGAACTAGTCAACGACTTTGAATAATTGAATGTATTAACTTTCTTTTAGATAATTAAAATAAGATGTAACTTTTGACCTTTAAATATTTTTTGAAGACCTGTTAAAACATTTACGTCCCCAACGGGAAAGCTATGTCGTTTTTAAATTATTGAATGAATTTTGGAAGCAAATGCATTAGTTTCAAGACTAGTTTTAGCAACTATTTTATGAACGTAAATTCTCTTATTAAACCATAAAATACAATCATTGTAGCAATTTGCGTCGATTTATTTTTTATTTTTTCATTATTATTAGTGTATTCATTACTGCCAATTGTATAATTTCCCATGCTAAACCTTACGATGTAGAGTTTACAACAGATTAGGTTTTAACTAGATAGAACCTCTGGAAAGTGTTCCATTTTTTCATACTTTACTAATCACAGAGAATGTCCCAGAAAATCTGTCTTAGAAAGCCACCAAACGTAAGAAAATTTACGCACAGCGGACATCCAAAAGTTGCCCCAACAAAAAAAGTTAATTATTTTAATTTTTTANGAATTGATGGGATGGTCCCTTGCTTGCTTCCGGAGAGTAAATTAGTTTTTTTTCCCTCCACGTGGTCATACGCAGTTTGTACTGTTTTTTGACAATAAATTTATTATTATTATTATTATTATTAATACAGTATCACATTGATTCTTTGAGCAAAAATTGATAACAATTTTAAATTTGAAAAAAGAAAACTCTTCTCTGTTCTCTCCAAGTCTCAAGTATTAATTTCAATAACCTATGATAAAAACAAAAAAAAGTTGTTTTTTTTATGCGATACCTAGTTGGTATCTGAAGATAAATTCCCGGATTCAATAGATTTTCCCACACGGACAGATTCTGATTCACTCATTTTTTTATTTACATCAAAAAATGGCTAGTGGTTAATATAAAACATGATCATGCAAACAATAGTGTGGTTGAATGTTTAACGTATTCATTCAATTATTATGTGCCGGTAACATCCTATGGGAAAATTCAACACAGAATTTTGACTCAGATAGGTTCAAACTTAAAATGGGACCCTAAAGGCGGAATAAATAGTCCGCACTTATAATAAGTAAGCACAAGTGAACACTTCAGGAATCACTTATGTAAACACTTGAGGTGTGACTCATTGCAATACGTGCAGGTTGGCGCGCACTTAAGGTAGGACCAGAGCTCCATGTTGGTCAAATCACTGAGATGTATAATTGTTTTCTTTATTTTTATTCTAATTCTTATAAAACCCAACAATATTAATAATAATGAAAAATCATGATTTAATTTATATCTATCAGTTAATGATATAGCATAAACAATATTCAGGAACTCGCTTGACTCGTTTGAAATGCACAAGAGCATGAGGAAACATGGCGGCCCAGCGAACCAGTTACGTGATGTATCCATCACTTTTGTGATTTAAAATAATAATTATTTTGTAAATAAGTGTTTTCTCCATAAGACGCAATGTATTTTACCATTAATTGTAATAGCAATTATTTCATTTAAATGGCCGGTGAGGTATGTCTTTCAAGTTGAAATTACAATAAACGTTACTCTATATATTTATGCCGATTTAAGGTATTTTGTGATTTAATTTTACCTACGCTAGTACTACGTTAAGTGGGCCTTATATGAATTACTCTAGCGAGAAAACTCGTGGACATTGTGTTCTAGGTTATTTGTGAATCAGATATTTGCGAAAATGGGGGATGAGTTCGGAGAGTTAGTTGATTTCCATGAGGATATTACTGAAATGTCGAAGCGTTATATCCGAGAAATGAAAAATCCTTTAGAATCACCTAATGAAGTGCAGTTCAGAAGACCTTTCCGGTTCATAAAGGTTACTACTGTTAATAATGTTCTGGTACCTCTTATCGAGGAAGCATCATTCAGTTTTTGAAATTTGGATTATATTCTAAACCAGAATTGATAATAAATTTATTTATTACTACAAATAAGATTTAGCTGCAAATCAATTTAATATTAACTATGCAACAATAATGCCTTTATACATGAAGAATGTATTCATGCTTGTAACGTTGTGTGAATATTAAGTGAGACACGTTATTTCGTGAATTTCGGTTGCTATTCCAAGTGAAAGTTTTTGTAGACTGATGGTTAAAAGGACATTAACATCATTCGATTTAAATAAATATCAATTTAAAAATACAATAAGAGCACAATTAAAAAATTGTACGTCACCAAATGATGGATATAACTAATTTATGTGCTCTCTTTTCGGTTTGGTTTACGTCTTCTTTCTTTGTTGCTTTTATCTGTTCCTTGAGCAACTCTTTCTTAATTCTTTGCTCATTTTCTGATCTCTTAAGCGACAGTGATGGTTTCCCCTCTTTAACTATAATGATTCACATTAAGTAAAGAAAGTAAACATACTTCAATTAATACTGAATTAATAGTTATAAGAGAAAAAAGTTACAATATACTATAGTGAATTGTAAACCGTCTTTCTCGTCTATTAGAAGAAAAATAGAAAATAGTACATTTGAAAATATTTTGAGTCTTCTTCGTTCCCTTCAAAGTATACTAACTGACATACATACAGCAGAAAATAAACACAAAATATTATTTGGAGTAATCTCATCTTCATTGTTTACACGCATTGTTCACATAATTGTTAACACAATCAAATCAAATAAATATTAAAATAATTATGATTTAAAATTTTTAGAATTATTTTTAGAACTATATTAAGTATTAGGAGAATAATTATGAATTTTCATGAAAAGGAAAATTCAGCATACGAGCCTAAACCCTTGGGGGGAAATGGTTTCCCTTGGTCCCTTGAGTGCCAGAGCCCATATGACCCCTGAACCGCCACTGGCTGTAAGTCGAGCATTTTGTATTGCATGACTTACAAAAACAATCAAGGAGGTCATCACTGACGCAATACGTGCCTCACAGTGCAATACGTGTCTCGTGTCGGAATACATGTGAAGCTACCGGTTTTCCTTAAAAATATGGTTTGGTAATTCTGAGAATCTCTTCAATAGTTTTGTAAAAAAATTGCAACGTTTTGAAGCATAATATAAAAAAACAATTGTTGAGTTTTGAAAATAAGAACTTATGCTCTTTTTGGTAAATATTATGGGTAAAAACCTTTCTATTTTCATGAAACTTTGTGTACGAAGGAGAGCACTTTTTTTAAGTACATCTTTCGTGGAATTAATATTACGCGAAGCAAACGAACTTGTGGATGTGCCATGTGCAAAGTCATCTCGATTACGAATACGTAGTATGGCAGCGAACGTCAGATCCAATCATATTGGGATTTATCGTAAATAGTGCAAGTTATTTAAGGTTTTATAGACGTGTTGAAGTATTGTGAGCTTTAATTTTAAAATCAGTTTATAATAAACACCATATGTATTTGATTGTTTTGTCTTTGTACAAGTAAAATGGCAAAAGATATTTGAAGACATATTTGAAACGGCATCTGAAGAATAACAAAGACAAGTTGCCAAACTTAATCTTTGTGAAGTTTTATTCGTTAAAATAGCTTTTATTCATTAATGTGTGATATGAGTTTTTGGAATGATTAGCTCAGGTACGTATTCGTATTTTATTTACATTGCAGAGATTATTATTTACATTGCCAAACTCGTTTTTTAAATACGTGAGATATTTAGGAATGTATCATTTTCCTTGACATGTTTGATAGTACTCGAATTAAATTTTTTTGTAGTATTAAGGTTGAAATTCCTTTTACAATTATTCGCAAAAACTAATATCATTATAAATTACATAGTGGTTTCTTTTCAATAAGGCATTTCAATAATCCAATACATGTATGCAGCAGGCGGTGAAAATTTCTATCGATTCATTGATTGATTTCAAAAGTTCGTGTACGTTCTTAAAGAATTACGTTTTAGGCAAGAAACAATAATTACCATGTAAAGGAATAGTTGGTTAATTTTATAGTTCTCGACAATGTTCTACTTTAAACGTATTTATTAATTTTTCTCATAAAATTCAGTATTTCTGAATCTCTTACAATAGTACAACAATGGACCGTATTTGCAATTCTTGTTCATTGCAAAGACATTCAGCCAAATACTGTGATTATATTTTCTTTAATTATGTGATTTTTGAGGCTCTTTACGATACCAAATTTTAGTTCATGTTTCAACGCTTCTCGTGAAATACTAATTACATGAGTTATCTCTCATTTATACGTATAAAATAAGTTAGTAGTTGTTTTACTCCTTGTAAGAGTTTGTACTGTTTTCTGACAATAAATTTATTTATTTATTTATTATCTTTTGCATGCAGGTGGCCCATTTGTTTACTCCTTGAATACAGTTAGCCATGAGCATTACCACTCAAGGAATAAAATAATAATATTCAATAAATAATGTTGAGTATTTATCGAGAATGTTTATCGATTTATTCTTTCACTTCGTATATGTGTTTAAGTTTTTTCAGTGTTTAATTACCATTTAACAGGGAATGAATGTAACACATGACTCGAAATATTACATCGATATTTTTTGAAAGGACATTGGTTTCCAGCCTCGACAAATTAAGGTCAGAACAACACTCCAAGTTTGTCAAATCATTGAGATGTATGATTGTTTTCTTTATTTGTATTCTTATACGTTTAAATCATAACTATATAAATTACAATGAAGAAGAAACATGATTTAATTTCTATTTATCAGTTAATAATACAGTACAAACAAAATTCAGGAACCCTCTTGACTTGTTTGAAATGCAAAGAGTATGTAAAAACATGGCTGCCGAGCACAATGGTTTCCAGATTTGTGCATCTCACCTCGGAAAAAGTAAAATATCATTCTCAAATGTTCAGTGACCTATAGGTTACATTGATGTAAAAAATACTATGATAAATTTTCTATAAATCAAAGTAATTTTCCATCACTTTCGTGATTTAAAAGTTTGTCTTCTTTTGTGAATAAGTGTTTTCTTCGTAAGACGCAACGTATTACACCACCAATTATCATTGGAATTATTTTATTAAAATGGCCGACGAGGTATGTTTTTCAAGTTGAAATTACAATAGATCCATGTAACTCTGTTTATTTATGCCAATTTCAGATATTTTAGTGATTTAATTCTACCTACGCTAATACTACCTTAAGTTGCGTACGATGAATACAAGAAAGTGAAAAGGGTGTTTCATTAATTGGTAGTGCAGTGGTAAAACACAAGTAGTAGGCATAATTTATTACATTAACATACACATTGGTAACGTTGGTATGCATATACCAACAATTTAGAGAAAAATAGTTTAGAATGTTTACGAGAAAAAGATCTGAGGAATACATATTTTTATTTAAAATTACTCATAATAGTAAATACATTCAATAAATCAGGCATTTTTCTGTATAATTTTATTGCTCTGAATTACACGATTTTTGCTCTAGATGGCTTAGCATGGGCGCAACCCGTTATATGGGAGTCTGGGGGTAAAACCCCCAGCGAGCAAAGCGAGTTATTATAGATTAGGCCATTTTTTTCAAATTTACATTTTTTTAAGGAATATGTTTCTCTTTTCTTTCTACACGATATTTGCTAAAGCAAATATGTAATATATTCGTGACAGAATGTTATTAAATATTGACATGTGGTCGCAATCCACGATATTTGTTATTCGTTTGGTAAGCATTAGGCAATGATGTAGTCAGTATATTGTGTCACGGTACTACCATATGACCTGGTTTTAGTTACGTATCGTTGTTATCCTATCTGATGAGCTCTCTGAAACATATTTCAATTTTACGTGGATCGATAAGCAAGAAGTAACATACATTTAGTATTTTACACTAAGACACTTATGATATAAAGATGCTAAAGTAAAATTTTATTCCTACAAAATCTTTCCATTCTGCGGCAAAATGGAAGAATGGAACATAGGATGAAGCGGAGCTGTTAACGTACACATTTGTTTTGGCTGACTTTTTGTGGTAAACTGAAAAACCTCAGGAATGTATTGAATTAATTTAACATAAAAATACAATTTTTTAAATTGATGCATTTCTGAACACATTTTCTCATGTGGGTGGGGAATGAACTTACTATGTCTATTTTTTTCTTTAATACGCTGCTTGATCGTAAATTTGTAAGCACTTAAAAAATAAGTAATCTATTTACCCAAATTCTGGAAAATTATCAAGCACGAACAAAAATATAAAACATTTTTGGTAATACGGATTCTTCGATAAAAGTGCCAGTGGATTTCCAAATGTTTCGAAACTAAACCTCGTCATTTGAAAAATTTAGATTTTTATTGGTAGTCGTGAGATTGTATTGGTAGTCGTGTGATATGTTCAATACGACGTTCTCCTTGGTTGAACGGTTCCGTAAGTATTTGTCAAATGTACATTACCTCCTGTACACTACTACTAAATAGTAAATAATAAAATGTATTATAAACGAAGCAGTTACAAACTGAGCATGACCACGTGGAAGAAAATAAACTAATTTACTCTCCGGAAGCAACCAAGGGACCACCCCATCAAGGGTCCTAATGCAGGGGCGGATTGAACTTTTCTGCACATTCCTAAGATTCGAATAAAAACAGTTAGCTACGTGTTATAATACCAACAAAAAACAACAAATTTGTATCCAATAGAACACTAAAAAGTTATATCACATGTACGTAATTATCATAAAACTATGGATTATTTGGAAAATATTGATAAACAGCAATTTAATTGCTCGCGAAATAGACATTTTAATTAGAAAAAGAACCATTTTAACTGTTACGAACTGACAAGTTTGTGGTAATTGTAATTTTCACATCTAGTTTCTCCATCAGTAATTTAATTAATCTTTTCTACTAACAATTACAATTAATACTGTTTCATCAATTAACAACTTACGAAAGGGTAAATAATGAAATGTACTTCAGTGCGATTTCTGTGTTGAAAAGCAAAGGAAAATATGTGTTGTATACCATAAATAAAGCTTGCTGGGCGTACAAAACGTATGAAGTATACGATATAACGTGCGATCATAATATACATTTTTTTCTTCTAATTATCTCTCTCCATCGTAAAGAGCAGCCAAATCTTCATGAAATGTTTAGGGAGACTTAAAAATACTATTAAATAAAAATCCCATACAAAATCCCAAAACTAATTTAAATATATATGTAGGGCCATGAAGCATAAAGCAAGTAACATGTTCTTTCAAACATATTCTTTCATCAATGTGTGTGCTATTCCAAAACCGACTACTGATAAAATCGAATCGGAGGCGGTTGTGATAACCTGCCCTCTACCAACTTGAGCGAGAAAACGGCTAACTCGCTGACGCCACCAAAATATTTTTGAGTCTATGGATCNAAGAGACAGACCAAAATATTTTTGAGTCTATGGATCTTCGATTTGAATTACATTCTATTTCTCCACTTGTACTTTTCATAAGAAAGATTTGATTTTTTGAAGTTCAATAATTATATCAAAATATATTCTTGTTGAAGACTTGTTTATAGAAGGGTTTTTTTTCTGGGGGGTATGGAGCTCTCACTTTATGGTCGATTATTGAGGTACGAAATTAGTCATCTCGAACTATAAAATAATTGTTGATGGTGAGAAGAACAGAGATGACGGTAATATTGCGGAAAATTCTGTAATACCTTACATGCAAGTAATTAAATGGGAACCAAAGACAATCGTTTATTTATGAAGACCGAAACCTTTTCTTCTGAAAACCGGGAACGAAAACTTATATACCTAAGTCATTAAGCAAATTATTAACTTATTACACATTAATTCTTATTTGGTCTATGAATTATTCAGTTATTTGTTATGCACTTGGTATTTGAATTTATCGTACATTTTAATTAATAAATTAAACTTATTTCTTACCATCAAGTTTCGCTACTAAAGTAAGAAAAAAACCTATTTTAAAACCTATTGTACGATGTTCCAAGCCTAAATAAAGTCGAGAACGAAAACTGCTTCTTGTTAAATCGAAACTGTAGCTGGACTGACGTGTTTTAATATCCGAAATCGTAACAGGAACTTTAATCTTTCGATTTCATGGGTTTTGTGTATTGACAAAGAAAATGCTTCAAATCGTGCGTCACGAGGAGAAATTTGTTATACTCAAATATCAAAAAAGTTAAGTAGGTTATAAAAACAAAGAAATTTGAGTGATCAGTGAAATCACACCACAACTAAGTTCCTGCGGTGCAGGGTATCGTCAGTCAGGTCAAAGTGAAAGGTTCGTTGATGTAGGGTCTGAGATAAATTTTTGTTCTATTCTACGAACCTGTCAAAATTAGTTGAAAATTTGTATTAAAATAATACATAACCTACACTGAGATTGTTTTGAAGAATTTTTATGATTACCAGATAATAGTGTTATTCATCGATTTCCTCATTTGTACTGACTAATTTCCGAATTGTTATTAATAAAGATACAGGAAAACTTGCTCCCTCAGTACAATAAATAATGTCCAGTACATTTAATATTCATAGAACATTCGAAGTGAAGTTTGCAAGATTTAGTTCTTCACAAATTAAATTTTTTAACTATTTTCAAAATGTGTAGTTTTATATGTTGTGAGAATAACTATATGGTGTAAAAAGTAATAGATAAGTTTGTCTATATGAAATTTACTGTAGTATTTGTAAATGGGAAATGTAGCGTGCCATTGAAGCTTATCTACATGCAGCGATAGGAGGTAGGAATTGGGTGGTAGGTTATTGTTAGTTGGTGGGTCGCTTAGCTGGGTTTACCAACAACTTGGTCCACGTGGGGAAGGGTTAGTAGAAGTGGTTAGTAATAGTTAGAATTATTGATAGATAGAGGAAGGAGGGTTCGCTTTTCAGTAGTCACAGCTATATGAACTGGGACATTCATGTGAAAAGCAACAAATTTTTCTGGCCTCTCCGGGAATTGAACCCGGATGACTTGGTGAAGAGCAAGAACACTACTACCTGAGCCACCAGAGGGGCTTAAAGTATATGAAATGAAAAAGTTTGAGTGATTAAATAAAAACAAACATTTTGCATACAGTTCATTTTTATCTATTCTATTTTTTCAATTACAAATTAATTAATAATGAAATATAATGATATACATTAGCCCATTATATGGTATTTTTTATTTTAAAAAATATTTTACCAAAAAATCGTTTGTAGTCGGGTCGCGGTATCGGATGGAGAAACAGTTTGCCTCAAAAAGTGGGCAGTAGAGCACAAATAATGTACGCCAGTAGGTATATAGTCCGTGAACTGCTCTGATCAATACTACATCGTTACGTAAAGAAGAAATAATAGAATATATCTCCTGTAATAACACCTGGTGTTTTGAATTATGAAAAACAATCATCTGACATTAAGTTTTACGTCAAAACGACGTACTTGTCTCATTCCGTCCCTCTTTTCTTTAATTTCCAGATCGGTTTAAAAATAACTCNGAACTGCTCTGATCAATACTACATCGTTACGTAAAGAAGAAATAATAGAATATATCTCCTGTAATAACACCTGGTGTTTTGAATTATGTAAAACATTCACCTGACATTAAGTTTTACGTCAAAACGACGTACTTGTCTCATTCCGTCCCTCTTTTCTTTAATTTCCAGATCGGTTTAAAAATAACTTGCTAAACTATTGTTTACTTTTATGCAGCAAGACAATTTTATTTACCTGGATAATATGGCAGATATTGCTTTCCCCTTCTGCTTGTTGTTGGTAAGTTCCAGTCGGTTTCGTATTTATCATTGAACAATGTTAACAGGACATTACGACAGTTATGAATAGTACTATATGATAATGCACAATGGAGCATCACATTGACTCATGCACAAATCCCTCCCAATATAGTTTATACCGGGGTGGTCAGACGCGGCGCAAATTCAATTATCAAGACTCAGGTAGTCAAGTAACATCCTTTCAAAATTTCTTCTCTTGATGCAATTTTTAAATGCTGTTATCTTGTAAAGGAAAATGTGAAAGATGTAACAATAGGAAATGATCAACACATCTTTTAATGCTTTAAAGTACGTACTTCATTTGTATGATTTGCTCCGTCTAGTTACAGAGAAAAGGAACGAAAAAATTCGGGGACATTTGCGTATTAATGCATGATGATAATGATTCCATGCCTCTCTGCAGGAACCTTTTTAGGTACATCTCTCATAAACATTTCGAGAATTCAAACGAAAATTAAAATACTTATTCTCTTGCACAGATAAATATTTTGAATCAAATTATGATTTTTGTATATAATATTACATTGAGTATAGTGTACTAATGTAAATTACAATACTCATTTTTTCAATCTTCGTGTGCTTCTGTGAAGTCATTTCCAGTCATCGTATCTCCAGTTATTTGATAAATTTTAGATAATTACGTTTAAATTTGAGAGATAAAGTATGTATCTTTAATATGATTGTAATAACTACACTCTCTTTTAAACTGTGACTTTACTAATACAATATGCTGGAATAAATAAGCACCTTTAACACAAAACCTATCGGGACTTCATAATGGAAAAGTCATGAGCAAAATTCATAATCTAAATTTTAACAGAATTCAGTTAAGACAATATTTAACTTCCGTACCTGAAAATCGTGTTAGAAATTTGTATTAAAATTTATTTCGCAAAATGTCAGAGTCGTAATGTGGGCGTTACTTTTTCTTTCTTGAACTTCTAAAAGAAGCGCTATAAATCGCCTTGTTTCACGCATTCTGCATTTCCTGACTTGTATAAGATTGGCCAGAATTTTTAATGAAAATACTCCTAGAACGAGAGCTCTGTAATTTTGAGAACCTAGAAACAAAAATACATCGTATTTGTGAAAAATATGTTTTATTTTGCTGTGCCCCGTACTTTTTTCTTTTTGTTTGTTTGTTGTACTTTTTTGTTTTTCGATTTTTCTCAGTTAAAAACAGCGCAGTGTTCTGATGTCTGTAAAGCTTCATGTATTATTTATCAGCAAAAATCATTCAACCAAATGATCATATCATCTCACGAAAAGATTTCATATCATTAGCTTTCATGTGCTCTGAGATACCTGGTAGCTATTTGTCTTACATTTGCGCATTCATGTAAACATACATCGAAGATGGAAGGAATTCTTTTTATGGTAATAAATTATCGTCGACTGTCTAATAATTCTAATGTTCGATCACACATACAATTTTAAAGTGTACTGTTTCGATTTATCGTACTGCACTAAAATAGTTTAAAAAAGACGTGTTTTTTTATTATGTCTTGACATTTTCCTCTTTTACGCAACTAACTTGTCAAATTTCAAATAATAAATTGATATAATACACTTTTTTCCTAAATATGTTATAAATTCACGAATGTGTCACTTCTGCCGTAAATAGGGAAAAATATTTGACGGAAGAATGATTCAGAAGTTCAAATCTTTCTTACATTCTGTCATCGTTGTTTTGTAAACAAATTAAATAAGTAATTAAAAACTTACGACCTTTTATGGACTAATAATAATAAAAATATTATTAGTCCATAAAAGGTCGTAAGTTTTTAATTATTTATTTAATATGATTACATAATGGACGTTAATAGTAGTAGATTTAGTTTTGTAAACTGGGTCACTGTCGAGGTGGCTGTCTTCTTACCTGTTCTCGTGGCGGAGGCTTAGGAGTTATGTTGGGTCGATACGTATTCCTTAACTCGGACGTGATGTGCTCTGGTGGCCACTAAAGAATTATACAAAGGGATTAAGCCAGAGGACGCATTTCTGTTCCTTCAAAAAAGATATATTTGGCTTCGGTGTCATGAATAATGCGCGTGTACCAGCTATCTTTGGGTTTGATTATTCTCAGGTACCGTTTAATTTTTTTGTTTTTTATACTCGTTTGCCATGAACACATTCATTTTATTAAATACAAATTTGTTGGTATTCTGTTATATTATATCACGTAGCTAACTTTTTGTTTATCTGAGGAGTATAGTGCTGAAATGTTAACTCCGTCTCTGCCTTAGGGCCCTTGATCGGAATTGATGGGATGGTCCCTTGCTTACTTCCGGAGATTAAATTAGTTTTTTGCATTCCACGTAGTCATACGCAATTTGTAATAAATTTATCTATTTATTTCATTCCAGGAGTAAGTTACTTTACCGAAAAACTACCTGTTACTTAATTATTTTTTTTTTTTTTTCATACATGGCAACCTTCCCAGGACTCGGGCCTGAAATTATATACGTCATGAGTTTGAATCCCGCGTAAGGCAGGGGTATTTTTGAATGTAGTTTCATCTCCCATTTCATCCACCTTATCGTTAGGTCATCACCGCCTCGCATCATTTCCGTTACATTCATAACATGTTGTGCCAAGTCACGAGATCGTCAAACAATTTCCAAAATTTGTATGTATAGGATCATCGCCATATCAAATCCCATACATTAATGAGAGTAACCGAAATGGTTTCATTTCATGACTCGCACGAGTCACCTTCACTACGAGGCCTATTCAACGTACATTGTAACAAGGGCCGAGTTTATGCTGGGATCAATGAGAGGATGCCAAATGTCCAATTATCACTTGTAAAACCCACGACTGCCGGGGAGGGGGGTAAAGTAGGCAAAACCAAATCGCCCCTTGTACACAGATCAGAAATCGCGGATATTTTTTTCTTTGGGGTCTGCAATGGACAATTTCATTTCACGCTTCAGACGAAATTTAATACTTTTAATATCAAAGTTTTGTAGTAGTTATTCCCAGCATTTGCGATAAATGTAAAACCAACTCGCATGTAAATTATGTTAACCTCAACCGAGCTTTTATCTTTTTGCACTATTAGTCGCCTGTAAAATTGTAGAGCTATTAACTGAACCTTAGGGCAAAGAAATCTCAATATATTGATAAACATAACGACATACATCATCGTAATGATTACAACTTCATTAAACACCTTTCGGAGTCAGCATGGCTCAGTGGGTAGAGCGCTGAGTTGCTGGCTAGATGGCGGGGGTTCGTTCCCTGGTGATGTGGGGATTTTCATCACACCTCAACATCAAGACTGATTACCAGGCTTACTCAGCCTGCTGTAATATGAGTACCAGGGTCTATCCTGGGGGTTAAACCGTTCGGAGCAAGATGCTCACCACATCTCTTCCTTCTAGTGCCGAGGTCAAAGAAATTATGACTCAAAAATTACCATTATTATTACTCCCCTCCATAACGCACCTGTCACAATACCTCTTACCCCCCTAATGTGTTAATTACATATCGCTAACCTGATATCCCCCTCCGTTTAGAAAAGTTTTTGTAGCTTTTCGGAAAATATGGTGACACTGTCTACATTGTTGGTTCATCTTTGGTCTGTGCTCTCACTGAACGGTTGAGTACATAGATTATTGTGAAATATTTTGTGATTAAAAGAGACCATAAAACATGTCGATATGGAACACCAAGATTAATACCCCCCCCCCCGCCGTAATCCAGCGTAACGACATCAAAGATCCCCTTTTCCCCCAGGGTGCGAAACGTAATTTATGGACCGCCGCTAACTTCCTCCGAAGCTCACACTGTAGCTTTTAAAAATTAACGTTTGGACGTTTGTTTTATGTTAATGTCTTACTAATTGATGAAGTTGGTAGCCATAACGTTTTCTCCTCACTGCGTGATTCAGGAGTTGTGGTGTTGTCGTCGCAGAGAGTGCAACGTGTTGAAAAGAAAAGCTCCCTTAGAGTAAATAAATACATTTATTGTCAATAAATCAGTTTCAAATTGCGTATGACCTAGTGGAGGACAACAAACTAACGTACTCTTCGGATTTACAAGCATCCGTCCCATCAATTCCAAAGTAAAATCATGACATCCGTCCTCTAAAATAAGAATAAAAGTAGGTAGCTGCTTGTTATAATATATCCAGAACATCAACAAATTTATTTTCAATGGAGTAAAAATAATTTTTTTAAATGTACTATCAAACCTTGAAATTATTCTGATAATATTGGTAATAAATTATAACAGTCGAAGTATCTCAGTATTCTAGATTAATAATAACAATACTAATGAGAGTGTCGCCTCCAGGCCAGAGTCCTATAGAATCCGCCTCTGTCCAGAAGAAAACTGGAGAAAAACTCGAGCCACGGTTTAACATTTTCCATTTTGCTCAGAAATTGTTCATACTGAAGCTAAAATCGATAGCAAGATGATCTAAAGGAAGATCCGTCGACTTATCGTAATAATCGGGATTCCCGTGACCTTTAATTTAGTCCGGCAGTTTGTCTATGAAGCATCTGAAAATACATGTTTCTCTGTTTCCTTTAGAAAAGATCTGCACGTCTCCTGAATGGGTTGATTTGAAAAGAATGTTTGTTTGGTAGTGGAATTAGTGTTGTTGGTTTGTTCCTCTGGTTTATTGTCCCATATTTCTCGAGTAAATGGAGTTAATGATCTCGTTAATGTTTTCATAAGTGAAGACATTGGGTTTTAATAAAAGTTAAATACATCGCCCGACTTGTTAGAAAGGAGAGTGCCCTAAAAAGAGATAAATGCACAAGTTACTTGCGTGAAGTATCTCTCACCGGCTGGTATGCCTGCTACTCCCGGTTCTCAGGCCTAGTAGGCCTGGGAATCAGACTCCATGTCGAGTAACGAGGAAAGATCCTATACCTCAGCAGGGATCGAAGGCCACTGTATTTTAACATACAGCCCCACCATCGCAGTAATGTGCGCGGTAAAAACTGAGTCCCGACACTTTATCTCCGTCGATCAGGTAGTAGAGTTCTAGCTCATCACAGGTTCAATTCCCGGTGGGGCCAGAAAAAAATTCTAGCTTTTCATATACTGTGACCACTGAAACCCTCCTTCGTGCTAGTATCAATATATCTTACTATTACTAACAACTACTACTAATCCCTTCACGTGGACCAAGTTGTTGGTAAATCCAGCTAAGCTAACTACTGACAATAGCCCACCACCTAACTCCTACTTCCTATCACTCCATGTAGTAAGCTTCAATAGCACGCTACATTTCCCATTAACGAATACTAAAATAAAAAAATACGTAGTAAATTCAGTCCCGGGTGACCCTTTGGAGGCGGTAAGCTCAGTTCCCGTGGGGAAGGATTGGTTGTGGAAGCAGGAAAATCAATTAATTTTATTATAACTTTTCCTTCAGTGATTTAGAAAGATTCTATTGGGTGTACATCTCGCAGAAGATCGCTGCCTCTATGGATGCCGAGAAAAGCGAGAGAGGAATATTCTCGTCAAGGACATATTCTAATTCCTATTTCACTAGATTATGAAATCCAGGAATGAAAATCGTAATGATACAAATAAATCAAAGCGATAGAAATGACGAACCAGTAGTGTGGGTATTCCAAACGTGAAACCCAAATGTCAACAATGATATTCATATGTATTTTTAAACCACCAAAGTGCATTTCGGTGTTGCCTAGTCCCAAACCCTGAAATATAAAGCGAGAGGGAAAGTTAGTAGATTCAAAAACGAAAACTAAGGATACTTTAATATCGATACGCATAACTACCCAATTGAAACTTTTACCCAAGGGGTAAAAAGTTTGTAGACTCAAATTTGATGACGAGAATATCGAGAACGGAGAATTTTATTACATTCAAACGTAAAATTACAGCTCACATATTTATATTGGATGAAATAACAGTAAATCAATTTTGTTTCATTGATCAATAATGATAAGAAGAAGAACAATAAAAATTGACATAAAATGTTTTTTTTTCATAGCTTCAGCAAAAAATGACATTTAAATAATTTTAATTAAAAAACACTTGATTCAATAGTTTTCAAAATTATCTACTGTATTCTTTATGCATATTATTCTAAAGTATCATAAATTTATTTTAATTCATTTATTAGCTGTTTCAATTTCAGGAGTCATTTCCATCTGTTTACACCAATTTAAAAAGATATATCGAAAATTCCAGATATTTGTTAGTAGACTTCTGTTATCACATATATTGTATTTGAGAAGATATGTTAATTACTGTGTGAGATATAGTGAAAATAATACACCATGCAGTTGTCATGAACGATATGAAAATGTGAAAGTATTTGTAACCCTTTCCACCCATAAACAAGTAAATATCAGAAAGCCGTTTTTTAGATTTTTAAATTAACATTTACTAACAAATTTGAGATGATATCTCAACTAGTTCATGAGACACAGAACAGTGAAAATGAAGTAACTAAAAAAAATAACATTTCACTCTAAGGCATGTCATTTTCTATTAAGAACATTTGATTCAAACGGAACATATGTATCTGTTGAAAAACTTTTGACATTGTAGAGCATCTCCCATATGAGTATGAGAAAATTATCTAATTTAAAAAAATGTAAACTCCTTTCTTTATGTTTAATAGTATTAATTTATTTTTGAATATATGTCTGTCATGTTTTAATATTTTGTTGCAGCCTGAATTGTACTTATGCACTCCAATAAAAGTAGACCCAAGCAAACCATATTATATAGGTAAGCACAAAAGTACTCTCTTGTTCCTCAATAAAATACACACTCTCATTTCACAGACTAACGTTAACTAGGGATGGGAGACTCTACCCAACAATTCCTCTGCCATGAACAGAAACAAAGTATCTGTTTTGCCCCTTGAGTATTTTATCAATTTTTAAAGTTTAATTATGACTTAACATATTATTGCTTTTATAATTTAAAACATAATTAAAAGAACTATTTTTTGCCAAAAAATAACATGATAATGCATTTTCCACAAAATTTTTATGTCTTTCTTCAAGAGAACTATTTTATTGTTCAGAAGGAATGTTATACAAAATAAATAAATAATATTATTTTTTATCCAAAAATCCTGAATGGTCAGCAACTAGCTAAACCACTGCCATACTGGCCCAGATTTTTCTCTCATTTCCTTTTGAGCAGAGGCTGACCAAAAAAAAAAGAACTACCCTATTTTTATGATTGAAAATCAAATACATTTAATATTCTGTAGATGTTATAAAAAGGACCTATTATTTTTGTTCTCTCACTAAGGGAGGATTCGTATGCCATAATTTTATCTTGGGACAATAAAATTTTTAATCCACCACTACATCTATTGATTGGAGTAGTTAAGATAGTCCCTTACTTTCTTTTGGAATGTAAATATTTATTGTTCTCTATGTGGTCAAAGGCATTTTTAATGACTTTCATGGGTAAAAAAAGTATTAAAGAAATTTTTGTAGACACATTTTTGTCTGAATCATATTTACTTAAAAAGTATAAATACAATGATATTTAATTTTATAACTAAATACTGTATAAATATCAAATTGCATTAAACAGATGGGCAAAATTTGAAAAAAAAATATCATAATTGTAAAATAACGATTTACATAATATATAATTCATCAAAGATTGATTAAGAAACAAATAAAAATTTAAAGTATTATGTTTTGTTATTGACCTATTTCATTCCTATTGGAATGAGTGACATTTTGAAGTAGACAATAAGTGAGTTTAATTAATTATTGGTTTATTTTTCACATATCATCCATTTAAGAATGTCATTTATACCAATTATCTAAGAAAGATAGTAAAGTTATATTAGTCATTTCAATTGTTTCTTTTTTGACAACAAAGTTTATTTCATTCCCATGTACATGATAATGAAAATGTTATTTTTTCAGTGGGGTTTGAGCCAAATGCAACAATGTCTACAGCGCATCATATGTTGCTTTATGGATGTTCTTCACCAGGGAGCCAGAAACCAGTATGGTAATAGGGTTTTCTTTCTATTGGACAGTTTTTTGAAATTGATGGCATGGTCCTTTGCTTGCTACTCAAAATTATATCAGCTTATAGTTCTCAGTGTTGCCACATGTATTTTTTGAAAATCAGCAATAAATTCCTTTATATTGTATTTTATCATATTCTCATTTCAAAAAGTGTAAAACAAATACATAATAACTGAAGATATCAATTGTAGGAACTGTGGTGAAATGGCAGACCATGATGATGACTATGAAACTTCAAACCCATGTGGGTCACGTTCTCAGATCATTTATGCATGGGCTAGGGATGCACCCAAACTAGAACTACCAGAAGGAGTTGGATTTATGGTTGGTGGTAAATCTCCCATACAATATTTGGTGCTCCAAGTCCACTATGCTCATATTGATAAATTTAAAGGTAAGTTCTTCAAAATACTTTTCTTGAAGTACATGACTTCATTATCATGTATAAAAAAATTGAAGACAATATTAGGACTAACTCCAAAAGTTTACAGCAGAGGTCTAATTTATTTATTTGAGACAAAATTGAAATGGAATTTTACTTTTAGATAATAGCTCTCAAGTTTGAGAAGGTTTGCAAAGGTTAACTCTAGCCACAAAATTATTATGGCATTTTATCTGATGAAAAAACAAAATTTACTATAACTTAATCAATTATAGTAATAATTTGTTAGCCACACACTCCACTTATTTGCAAGTAAATGGAGTGTGTGGCTGATGAATTAGTACAGTAATTTATCATAGTGACTCTACAGTGAGTTCCCAAAGTAATTTACATCGTAACTATAACTTGTTTGTTTGCACTGTCTGCAAACCAATTTTTAATATCCAATTTGTATTCTTTTGTACACCAGAAAAGATTATTTAACCAACTAGAAAATGACATGATGAAGCTTTTTTTATTTTTTGCAGATGGAAGTACTGATAATTCTGGAATATTTCTCCATTATACAGAACGTCCGTAAGTAGCATTTAAAATTAAGTATGTCTTTACTCAACATAAAAATGTACATAATAACCATATGATTGTGTGTTTATTAAGTCTTAACAAGCTAGCTGGAGTAATACTCTTGGGAACAGCAGGGCAAATTCCTCCAAAAGCCATTGCACACATGGAGACCTCGTGTGAAATAGATGAAAAGAAGATCATCCATCCATTTGCATACCGAACTCACACGCATAGCCTAGGTAATGTATCTTGAAGCATTAACCGTACAATAATACAGATTTTACGTTACTAGAAAAAAATTTAAGTTTCATACCCTTGGAAATTTCATGGGGTCGCCATATTGGATAATGCACAAATGCTGCGTTAGCTTTCATAAGTTCTCATTTGATTTTGTCTTATTCTCATTTATTTTTAATCCAACAGTCTTCCCACAATCTTCCAAATCCTTTATCTTCTTCTCCATACTCTCAAAAGAATGTGACAGTAAACAGATATCATCGGCAAATTCCAAATCCTCTAGTTGGTCTAACAACCCCCAGCTTATTCCTCTTCTTTTCCTATCAGTGACTTTCCGCATTACTGTATCCAATACTATGAGAAAAATGGTCGGGAAAAGAATGCACCCCTGTCTAGCTCCTCTTGAAACTGGAATAGGATTGGTCAATTTACCCCTGTGCACTACTTGGCATGTATACCCTTCATACATTTCCTTAATGAGAGCAATAAGGAGATGGTAGGCCATAATTATTCATTATCTTCCACATTTTATGCCGAAGAATGAAATTGAAAGCTTTTTCAAAGTTTACAAGCAGTAAATATACATTTGCAATGTATTCTGTACTCTGCTCACTGATGGTACATAGAGTATAATTTGATCTACACATGATCTATTTCCTCTAAAACCAGCTTGCTCTTTTCTTAATTGTTTTTCAACTGAATCTTGTATATGGTTTAATATATTAATATTTTATTTAATACTTTACTAGGGACAGACAAAAGGGTAATACCTCACTAGCGCTTACCCTGCGAAATATCGCCTTTCTTTGGGATTTTGACCAGCATACCCTTCTTCCAGTCATCTGACACCATGCCTTTCTCCCATATTTTGGCGAAAAGAGTATACAGAACTGCCACAGATGTATCTAAATCTTCTTTTAGTAGTTCAGCTGGTATATTATCAATACCAGGTGCTTCCCCACATTACAGCAATTTTATGGCTACTTTAATTTCTTCTTTAGTTGGTTTAACAGTATGTATTTTGTTGAGTATCACTTTCTTCATTTCCCTCCTTTAGTTTCAGTTACACCACGTTCACTCAGAACATTTAACATCTCCTTATAATATTCCCCCAATTTTCAATTTGCTTGTCCATGTTTGTTAAAAGTCTACCCTCTCTATCTTTAAAAGGGTACATTCAGAATCTGAGAGAGAGAGCAAGTGATATTGTAGACTTCTTTTAAATTATTTTTACTGGCAGCATGTTGAGTTGTTGTTTTTCAGCCTTAAATAAATTTATTTATTTCTTGACCAGTAGCATTGCAATACATTTTATAATATATAAAACATTTATACATGTGTGTAACCTACAGAAGTATTTGCATAGGAGAATTGAATTTAAACATTATTTCCCTTTATGTTTTACTGAAGTCTTATTAACTTTTCTTCTGTACAATTTTACAGATAAATTTTCATCTCAAATTTATGAATAGGGCCCTTGATCGGAATTGATGGGATGGTCCCTTCCTTGCTTCCGGGGAGTAAATTAGTTTATTGTCCTCCACGTGGTCAAACGCAGTTTGTACTGTTTTTTGACAATAAATTTATTATTATTATTATTGTTTTCATCACAATCAATATCATTTGACACTAATGCTCCTCTCTGTCGAAGGACTTAAGTAAGAGTTTACAATCTGACTTGATTAGGTGCTCGAGCTTTCACCTCTTTCCCAGTAATTTTATAATACCCTCCAGGTGTCTCTAAGTCCCTGCATTATCTCCACGTCTTGTGTTAATTTTCTCAAAATGTATGCTCTCAAACACTATTCACTTCTAGTTTTTGGGATTTTCACAGCCCTCAATTCTCACTTTAATTGGTCAGAAGATTTTGAGTTTTATTAAAGCATCTACAAACAAGTTTGAACATATGTGTAAATTATTGTAGTGACTCCACTGTGAATTCCCGAAGTAACTTATGTCAGATTATAAGTATAATTGTACCATTGCTGGGTGTGTATCCCATGAAGTCTAACATTGCTGTTGAATATATTTCACTTGGTTTTCTGAGAAATGCGATGATTCCTCCATTCAGCAGTTGAAATGTTACCAAGGCTGCACCAGGTCAATTTAATTTACTACTTAGAATGTCTAGTAGAAGGAAATTGTCATTTAGGTATGACGTGATCAGTAAGCAGGATTTTTTTAATTTTTTCATCACATATGTTAAGATGAAGTCAAAACAAAATTTTTTGCAAAATCGGACTGGAGCTTCACGAGAAAATTGCATAAATGTGCATTTTTGATGCATTTGTAGTGCATTGCTACACTATATCTCCAGTTTAAATGGACGTAGAAAAATTAAAAAATGCAAAATGCTCATGAATGAATAAACTATTGAACTGATCCGGAATAAATACTTTAAAAGTGAATCCTACCCTCAAAAAACAAAAATGTATGTAATTTCGTTTTCTCTTTCACTAAAAATGCAATAAATAACAAAAACATTTATTTTTATGAAAATTGGAGAAAACGTGTATGTTGATGCTATAAACACGTGGTTAAATTTTCATAAAGAAATTTGAATTATTTCAGCCACAATCGGTATATTACGGTGGGGGGGGAGTTCAAATTGCCGCCATTTTATGCAAAATCATTGTAGCGCAAAATTGTTTTTTTAATTTATAGGTTTTTTTATGTACCTTCATGTGAGCATACGTAAGAAAGTGTTACTTCATTTGAAATGACCGTTTTAGGACTTTGAAAATTTCTCAATTTTCACTTTTTTGCCATAAAACATCTTATTGGCCAACTTGTTAATAAAAAAAAATTTGCCATACTTTTTGCACTATACCTATGAAATGTAGTGGTTAAAATATATCCCTTTAATAAAGTATTGCTTAAAAACATTTTTTTACTAAAAAGTTGGCCAATAAGATGTTTTATGGCAAAACATGGAAAAATGGCATGAAAATCCGCAGCTTTTTTAGTTCATTGCATTTTTAGTGAAAAGAAAAAACTTCCATACATTTTGTTTGTATTTTCGTGGCTACGATTCATTTTTAAAGTATTTATACCGGATCTGTTTGATAGTTTATTAATTCACAAGCATTTTGCTTTTTTTTTCTACAACCATTAAAACCGGAGACATTAAAATATAGTGTAACAATGCATTAAAAATGCACATTTATGCAATTTTCTCGCCAAGTTCCAGTCCGATTTTGCAAAAAAATTTGTTTTGGCTTCATCTTAACATCTGTAATGAAAAAATAAAAAAATATCCTACTTACCGATTACATCATAACTTGTTTTTTTTTGTTTAATTTTCGTCTACAAGTCAAAAAATAAATCTACTTATCATGTGGAACAATTTTTATGGTTTTTATCTTTTTACATTTCTGGAGAGATTCTCAATTTTTCCCCCCTTTTCTTCACAGGCAAGGTGGTTTCTGGCTACAGAGTTCGCAAAGATGAAAATGGAAAAGATAACTGGGTAATGTTAGGAAAAAGAGACCCTCTAACACCTCAAATGTTTTACCCTGTGTTTAGTAAGGAACCTATTAAGTATGGAGACAAATTGGTAAGATATTAAGCTCAAAAATGTTAAAACACAAATATACAAAATTATGATATAATTATTTTAAAATCTGTTACAGGCTGCTCGTTGCACTATGAAGAGTTCAAGGTCACGATTCACAGAGATTGGACCAACAAATAATGATGAAATGTGCAATTTTTATTTGATGTATTGGGTAGAAAATGATACGCCTTTAAAAAAGAAATATTGCTTTAGCATAGGCCCACCAAATTACTCCTGGGAATCAGCACATGAATTCAATTTCATTCCTGACAAGGAAGCAAGCACACTATAAGAAATAAGAACTTAGAAACGTTACCTGGAATCCAGAAATACTTCAAACTGTTTGGATTTGTAAAAACAACATGAAAATAGGTTATGAAATTACTGCTATTTTGAGTGAAAATATCAAAATTTATACTTCAGTTCACCCTACAAAATTGACAAAAAGCAGGATCTTCTTCCATAATATTTACGGGTACAGAAGTATTAATTAGGAATGAAGAGTAAATTATTTTCCATTCTCCCTCAGACTGAAAATTTACCTTTCACTTCAACATTTTAACCATGCACTATTTGAATTAATAATAGATGACATTAGGACCATTCAAATAAAAAGTAGTCTTTTGGTGATTCATGTCTAGAGAAAAATAATCGTATATTTTAAAGGAAAAGAAAGTTCTAATACATTTCTTTTTTTCTCTCTTCTATTTCATGAAGGAAAAAGACACAAATTTAGTTAGAAGTGACACAAATTACTTGGATTTTGGTAGCATTAGGAATGAAGTAAAATCCGAAGTAAGAATTATTGCCGAGAAGGAAGCATGGAAAAATTCTTACATTAAGAACACATACCATGCATCAGTAAGAGTAAGAAAGAAATAACGATGTGCCTGATTCATGTTACTGATCTAAGTATTAATTGAGAATTCTTAAAACCTATTTTGTTACACATATATTGTTCAAATAAGTCTATCATTGTTATGTTCATGTCAAATCTAGTTAGTGATAGAAAAGCGCACAGATCATTTTTATAGTGTGTTACCTTTCAAATCTTAGTTGAAAGATGTTATCTTCTTGTGTATATATACAGATGCTGCTAAATATTAGCAACAAATTGAGCATATCTCTACTTCCAAATTCACTTTATATGATCTTGATTTCTGTGACATGAATTACAACAGTAAATGTTTTGTTGAAGTAAAAAAGATTAAAAGATAACCATTTCCTGAATGATTTAATGATCTGTAACTGTACAAATACTTAAAAATGTACTTATCAAAGATGTTTTGTCTGCAGGAGAAGCAAACTTCTATTATCTTAAATATATGAAGCTACAGTTTTGAAAATCTACATATTAAATGCACATTATTTTAAGATACTTAAAATCTACATACATGATTCATCAACTTGGCCAATAAAAGGGCTAATTGCAAATTATAATGATTCGCCCATGATATCATATTATTTGACTGTACACTGATCAACAAGAAAATTGGGTCCATACAATGTATCTACAATAACAGATATAGCTGCTACTACTAACCCCATTAGTTCTACAATAATAATATGTATTAAAGTGGCTGTGTTGAGATGATATGTAGGCATTAGCAGTTGTTCTGTAAAAGTGGATGTGGAAGATGCTCCAAAATGGCATAAATGTAGTAAATAATTTCAATACTAGCCAAGAAGAAAAGTGAAAAAAAAAAAGACCTAATCTTCGTCAATTAAACTTAGCTCTCCTACCAAACTTCGTACAGAACATTTAGAACAGAAATGTATTATTAGCTTTCCTCGCTAAGTAAAATTTTGAGGTATTGAGAAACTGAAACCTTGCATATTGAAGTTGTGTTTCAGTTCTGTATTTTATTATCGGAAAATATTTTTCCACATTTAGTTTATCCATTAGTATATCATTCAATTCCACATTTGATATGAGTAATGTTGAATATATTTTAATAAAGTAACTTACCTTTTTATTATGAAATGTAAATTAAAACAATTTTATTTTTCATAACAATGGCTTCAATCATAAATGTTAAATGTAATATACATTAAAAATAACTCTATTGAAAAATTAAGCAAGGTTCCAGAGTCAAAATTTGTATCTTATAGTTTTTTTCAAAATCTAAATGTACTTAAAAGTTTATCTCAAATTACTGTCTGATATTTGTCAACCTTATTATGATATAAATTAATTTTGAAAATTTTAACAAACTGACAATGCTTGATGAATAACTCCATATTGCAGGTACCTTTACAACCATCACTATGAATTTGTACTATCTGCTTGAACATACTTCCATTCTAAATTACAGAAAAGGAAGAAGAAGAACAGAAAATATCTTTGTGATCACAATCAGTGATGTATTGTAAATTGTATTTTATGCCAAAAATAAAGTGATACTTATTTTTTGAATGTGAAAACCAAAAAAAGTTATTTTAAATGAAGGAGTCAAAAGCAGAGAAAGACTAATACAATTAAAATTTTATTAGTAAAACAAGAATCACATTACATAAATTAAGAAAGAATAATACTATAAATGAATTGTTTTTCCTAAGTTCACAACAATCAATGTAATTTCTTTATTTTATGAGTTTCCCATGCATGATGAACAGCCCATATACTCAGCGGTCGCATATATCCAATTGCACGATACCATTTTTCAGCATAAAGGGCCTCAGGTGTTTCAAAACCCATGCCTATCACATTGTATACTGTATTATATACCCCTTGAGCTGTCTTAAAGCCTTCTTCAATCATACCCTAAGCAGAAAAACAAACAAAATATAAGAATTGAAGAAGAATACATAGAAGAATTCAAGAAATAAAATTATCAATACTAAAAGAATGTCTACTAATATACTCCAATCTGCATTCATTTAATGAAAATAATAATCTGTCTGAAATACATCTAACAAATTTAATTATGGCCATATGGAGATTTTATGTTACTTAACTTTCAGGAAACAAGCAAAGGAACACACTATCAATATGATTTCAGTACCTCACATAAAACCAAAGAAAAGCCAACAAAAGAGTATGGAGTTACAAAACAAAATTTACATAAACATGTTAATATTGCAAGAATTATCGTTACACAAACATTAAGAAATTGCAATGAATATGCATTAAGATAATTATTTATATTTTAATCAACATTCATTTAAAATTACCATCTTTATGCTACTATTCTACTATATAACCAGTAGAATAAATTGTGGGTACTATATTCCAATGAACTTTTAAATTTGAAATAAATATAATCGCAGCTCAGTTGACAACAAAGTATATTATGAATGACAATTTTAAAGGAAACAACAAAATGTTTCCAATCGTTCTTAACCATTTAAAGATAAAACATACATATTCTAAAAAACTGAAAAAAGAATTTTTAAGCATAAGAGAAACATATGTTTTCATTGAACTTCCCATGGAGTAAAATTCATAGACAATATACTGTATTATATACCCCTTGAGTTGTCTTAAAACCTCTTCAGAATTAAAGAAAAAGATTCTCACTGTTCTTATACTTACAATATTGAATGAGAAGTGAGAAATTGCAAAATAGGACAAACCAAAAACTCATACATTTTGGACAAAAGGAAATCCTTTTGGAGTATTAAATCAGACAGAAAAATCATCAATGGCATTGACTTATGGCAAAAATTGCAAGAACTATAATATGTGGAAAAATTAATATTAAAACAATTCATATTGTAAAAAACTAACAAATATAAAAATTTTAATTCTCAGTGGCTAAAAATGTTAAAATTGTGATACAGGAGATTTTTGATTGTGATGTAATGGGTCATCAAAAACAGGATTAGTCCACATCAGTTTAATGTACAGGAATTGTCCTTTAAAATATGTTTAACAAATTAAAATTTTAGAACTATTTAAATAAAAGTGTATCATTAATATAACAAACTATTTTGAAGAAATGCAAGCTCTGCAGAACCAATTACAAACCATCTGCACTGGAAGACCCACAAAATCCTTGAATTAGATTTTCATTGGATATCATTTTGTGATTCACATAAACATTATAATTATTTCTCTATAACTCACACAACCATAATAATAAACCAGATCACATACCTCATGAATCATCAAAGCAGCAAGTCCATAAACAACACCACACCAAACTTCTTCACTTTGCATAGAAGCAAAATCTAATTCACCCTTGGCTGTCATCCCATTAACTGCACCCATTGAACCATTCTTGAATTTCATAACATTAAAGTCAAAAATCTTTTGCAAGGCACTCTTTACATGTGCATCAACAAAAACCTACATAAAAGCAGAAACAAACAGCAAATTTTATATATTTAAAAATATATATTCTAATTACCTTGAAATCAGTCAATATATTTTGAGCTTCAAAAATTGTGAATAAACTAATCAGATATCGTGAAGAAATAGCAAATTATTTCAACTACTACTTCATTTCATATATGTATTCACTTATTTCCTTAATTTTTAATAAAGCAGGATTTTCAACCTAACCACATTTTGGATGGATGAATGTTTATGATGGAAAAATGTTGGGGAAAAGAATCAACATCCGGGAAATGATTTGTCCGGAGTTGGCAAACGAAATTCAAGCTAAATCCTCACCCAATTCAGCCGAGTAGAGGATCGTACCCACACTCTCACTCGTAGTGGCTTGGTATTTCTCATTCAAAGCTCTTATCAACACACACACACAAAAGTCATAGTATGAAGTTATGAATGATGGTTTTCTGGTCGGTGGATGGTTGTAATTGTAATGTCAAAACTACAATGTTAGATAGCTCTGTTTAAATAGTGAGAAGAGTTACTTCTTTTATAATACATAAATATTTTATTATAATAAATAAATAAATAATAGATATTTAAATTCCTTAATAAACTATAAAACTTTTTAAACCAATCAAACACCCAATGACAATATCAGAAGCAGAAAGCTGTTTGTTGTGCCTCATAATACGTTTCCTCAATAGTATAATGAGTGAAGATCAGCTGACAGTAATTGTTATATGGCCTCTCACAAAATAAACAACTTAAAAAATAACACACAATAATGAAACAGTCATCAGATAGTTTTGTTCCAAAGAAGGAAAAAAGAAAGGAATGTTTGTACAAAAACATGACTACAACAGGCAGAGATTCTGACAAGTAGTGAAGATTGTTATAAATATAATACATTACACGACCATTATCTTTACCAATAAAAGTAAGTATGGAATGTCTGAGATATGGAAATCAAAAAAAGTAGTTGGGGAAATTATCTGATATTTTTAGAACAGTTTTTAAGAATTTTTACAAGAGAAATGCAATAATTATTGCATGAAGACCAAGAAAACAATTAAAATTGGCTGTGAGTAAGTACTGGAAGAACTTCATTCATGTGACTGGTGACTACCAAGTTTACTACATTTACCCGAACATTAGGAGCCAAACTAAGACAAAAAAATTACGTTGAGTAAAATCTGAAGGGAAATATAAAAATGAACATTTGTTTTTACGATATTAAATAAGATTCCCCAGCGTTGTCGGGGAAAATGAGCCAGAAGAATAAATAATAATAATAATAATTTAAAGTAACTATTATGCGTGTATTTTTTCCAAATAGGAAAAAGATGTGTTAACTACGGCCATGTGAGAATGCTGACAAGCCAGGAATTGAACCTGGGATCATCCGACGCCCACAAAAAATTCCCTCCTAAAATCGTTGATAAAAGTAAAGTCCATTTGCATGATAAAAAATTGAAGAATTAAGACTTTACAGAGTTTTAAAAAGGAGTTGTTTATCTTTAAATTTCTACATTTTTCCATAACCTCCACCCCCAGTTGATGTGAACCAGAAGGCCAACAATTTACGAGCCACCACCTGCAATCTTTGATTAGCAACATGTAGGAATTGAAGATTGAGTTGCCTCTGCTGTTTCTCTCTCAACATCTTGCATGAACTATATTTCTATGCAACATAAAATATACATTTCATATTATTTTACCTCAGTTTTTACACCACTAGCCCGTAAATACCATAATCCACAAAGTTGATCAGCCATAATAGTAGAAGCTCCTGAATTCTTGGCACAGTCAAAATTGTAGTATTCACCTAAAATAACAATGGAAGAAAATTATTATTTTAGTACATGACAAAATAAAAAACATCATTTCAAGTGCAAACATACAGTAAATTACTTGACTAAAAATTAATCAAAATCTAAATATTAAAATAAACTGACCCTTAGAATAACCTACCTTTATTTTAAAACATTCTGTTATAAATTAAAGAAATACCCCCACCATCAGCTGCACATAGCTATAATTTGTCAATAACACTACAATAATTTTATAAACCTCCGAATTTTTGTAGGTGGGTTCTACATCTATCTACCAAGTCCTCAGAATAACAGAAATTCAGCTATGCAAAACTAGAAATAGTGGTAAGGTTCCCTGAGAGCATGCTCCTTACTGAAGGATATATTAGTGAAGACAAGTGTAAAATACTCTTAAAAGAAAGAAAGATAGCTATCAACTGGAGTGTTGAAAACAGGTAAAATTATTTTTCAAATATTTCCTTTCAACAAGTGAGGAAAACATGTCTTGACAAAAACAGTCACTAATTGCATCATTAATAAAGTTTTTGTGTGAAATGTTCAGTGTAACACAACATATTTAGAATGTTCTAGCCTCATCTCAGTGGAAAATTGTAATAGTAAATGCAACAACTGCAAATGTAAATTTACACCATCTTCAGTAGTTCACCAGGATCCATCGAACAGAAATGATGGTATTTTATCAAGTTGTTTGTAAAATATATTGTTACTAGCTGACCCTTCCTGGTTTCATGAGGAGTTCTTCACACAGTTCATCCCTCTGTCATTATTTAGAGCAGACAAAGCTTGTTTACAAACAGAAACCTTGATTATATCATAAGATATTTAGCAAAAATTTATGCAAAAACATTTCATTCTAAATTATTTAAATCAGAATTCTGAAAAATCCTTTTCTAGAGATCCTTTACAACACACAGGCAATGTACCATCTAAAATCCAATTTCCTATCTTATTCTCTCTGCTTAGATAAATGCGTCAGTCATTCAGGACAATGCACTAAAAATTTTCAATACTTTCCAACCACTTAAAATATCGAAAATCCATAAATACATTTTGNAATGTACCATCTAAAATCCAATTTCCTATCTTATTCTCTCTGCTGAGATAAATGTGTCAGTCATTCAGGACAATGCACTAAAAATTTTCAATACTTTCCACCCACTTAAAATATCGAAAATCCATAAATACATTTTGAGATATTTTATTTAGTGATCTTTACAACAACAACAACAACAACAAAACAATATCTTAATTCATTAATGAAGTATAGTGAAAGTTATGTACTATTTCTTTAACACTACCAACAAACTCCTGAAATCATGTCCACTGAACTTGACAGGATAATGCTGCATACATTATTAGATAAACAATATCATGCAGTAAATATGATGGTGTGAACATTTTCTGACATGTTCATACAAAAACTGAATATATGTTTTTAATTAGATCATTTTCCTTCGGGATGTTAAAATTCCACACCAGAGCCTCTCTTTGCAACATCTAAAATTAAGCAAGGTTACGGTATGAATAATCATTTGTGAGATCAAAATTATTCATTGATGTTTTTAAGTTTTCAGGCACATTTATCACTAAAGAAATATAGCATGCCAGAAAAGATTTTTTTTTTCAAAGTTGGTACTTTTTCCTTAACTAAGCAAATTGGGATATTAAAGTAACAACTCCATAACAAAATGTATTACACATATATAACTCAATAAATCATTTTATATAATAATATATAAACCATCTATTACCATTCCATAACTTCTTTTCAAATGCACTTTTTGCTTTCTCCAATGTACTTCCATAATCAAGGGAAGCTTTCTCATCACCAACTGCAGCAGCTATTTCTTTTGCACAGAAGAGAGCAGCTATCCATAAGCTACCACAGTATGCACTGAAAAGGATTAAATTTGAACTCAATGAATTAAGGTAACTTACAGAGACAATTTAATTCATACATAATTTAATGGTGGCTTACAAACTAAATGTTAAGATTACCTACACTAAAATGCGAGACACCTTTGACAAAGAAACCGACTTTAAAATTTGTCGTAAATATAAAAAATTCATTTTACATAGTCTAATATTTCTAAAAATAATGTGTTATCCAGAGCACATAAGGTTTAAATAGTTGGATAACATTAACAAAAAGCTAAGTGTTATTTCGAAGGGAAAAAAGTGGAAGGATTTGTCCCATCAACATTTTTTTTGTCTAGAAAATAATATAAAAGGCCAACAAATAATCATTTTCTTTTGCTAATTCCCATCCACCCAATGATAAGAGAATTTTCAAATTCAGGGCTCGGTTTCATAATTTGTATGATAAAACAAAAGGTGCTAGTTTTACATGGATAACTCACAAGAAGTCAGCTTTTATAACTTGTGAGTCATAACAAAGAAAATGTAACTTAATAAATAAATCGATGTTTTCAAGACTTCATTAGAAGGTGCAAAGAGCAGTAGACAATACATTGAAAACAATAAAAAAGAGTCAATAAAGACTTTCNAGCAGTAGACAATACATTGAAAACAATAAAAATGAGTCAATAAAGACTTTCAAGAAGAAACATATAAAGCTATGAAAAATTTCTTTGGACACAGACTTCAAAAAAGGGATTTTTGCAGAACTGGGATGGCTGTTAATTCTAGGCAAAAAAGAGACATGACAGAGTTTTTCCAAGTATTTTTTTTCTTACCTGGGTCCAGTCATTACCCAACTATCATAAGTTTGATCGGGACAGCCACTATTTTCAATCAAGCCATCACCATCTACATCCCAATTCTGACAAACTTGCATTAAAATTTTTATCTTTGGCCACATATCCTTTATATACTGTTTAGATTCAAAATATTGCCAATCTCTATAACACTGCAGCACAAACTTCAGGTTCAAGTCTTTCCATTTAGATACATCATGTACAGGATATGCATTTATTAAAACAAGGGGATCTTCATCTACAAGAAAATTAATAATTATTTTCATAACAAAAGAAAGAAATATATACCAATATGTATTTTTCAACAAATAAGTGGTCAATGTAACATACATGGATCCCCTAGATCATGAGGCACACTATTGATAACCTTTCTCTCTACAACAGCACCATCATACATCATCCATCTTTTTGTTTTATTGTCTTTGGTGACAGAATCCATGAAATCATACTGTAAAACTTCTTGAAGATGTGGCCACAGTTTTGCCAGAGTAAAAGAAGCATAATAATGAACATCGTATGTGTTGCACATGCGATATTCATGTCCTTCTAAGTACATAAAATGCCCATATTCAAGTCTTGAACAAAATTAATAACATTGAAACCAAACGAGACAGATGCTTCAATAATTAACTAATTAATATTGTAATGTTTATGGAAATGGAGTAAGCTCGTAATTATCCAGATTCCGGTAATCAGGCCTTCCAGATTATCTGGCCTAAACACTGGAATAATTTAATATATTGTTCTGTTAGTTCCCAAATTTTCCACTAGTTGTAAATAAATCAACAATCAGAATGCAATAATTTTTGTGCTCATAGTAGTTTATAAACTGTATAACTAGACAATACTGTAGTTATGTGGCACAATTTACTACCTAGTCCACAGCCCAAGGACAGGACAACAAGACAAGGGTTCACAACAGTGCTGCAGCAGTCAACATTTGCAGATTTAAATCCTTTCCATCTTAAATGTCTTGTTAACTTTATTACTATTCACATCACTACATAGTACTGTACTGGAATTAAATATAGACCCTTCATGTAGACTGGACATTGTGAAGCATTATCAACACACACACACACACAC
>NNCF01127130.1:949091-970778 GCA_002313205.1 Laupala kohalensis | reverse complement strand
ATATATATATATATATATAATTTCACTTCTATATGAATATTCATTAAAAAGCTGCATAGGACTTAGTTAACATCACGGACCGGATTAGGTGGACCTTCTGGTATCTGACCTGGTGCGTTGCCACATTATGCTGGATAACCAAGAGCTTACTGTACTTACTTACCATAGAAAATAAAATTATTATTAACAGTATCACCAGTGATTAAACCTGTTTTGATTTGAGAGATTATCATGTGAGATTTGAAAATTTCAAACAGTTCCAGGGAACTGGTATAAAGCAATTTTTAAGCGGGTCTCAGCTATTGTCACGCTAGAGAACAGTGGAAGATCTGTGGGGGTCAGGGGGGCCAATAGTCTCCTTGGATCTGAATTCTCTGAAGGATAAAATTGAAAATGCTGAAAGCCATACTTCATAAAAGAGTTACCAGATTTTTTGCACACTAAATTTATATATTATAGACAAAATTAAAACAAATTTGTATTATAATTTCTGCATATTACATTCACTGGTTGAAGCGACTTGCAATACTAGGCGTGTTTCATGTAAACTCAGCAAAACATATAATACAGCACAACTGCATTGCCGACAGCATAACTCACAGTTAGACTCCTATGATATTAACTTTTGAGGAAGCAGTATGGCACGTCTTTCCTTACGGGATCTTTAACTGATTCACAGAGAATGGGATGGTCTTGAAATGTTCAAAATTAATCTTTTCTACATACTTCACACCTTCTATACACGTCATGTGGATTTCTATTCATTTACATGATGCAGTTTTTACTTCCATACATTGTGTAGTCTCTATATATGTTGTAAGCTGTTCGTTATCTCACTAGTAAAGCCTATATTTATTGGTACTTGGATTAAGAAGTAGGCCTCTTCAAGACAGTTGTTTTAAAGAATATTTCCTAAACAAAACTCTTAATTGGGATTTTATTTCATAACTTTCATATAATAATCATTTGTTCATTATGTCTGCATTATATTTATATTTATTTATATTATTATAATATTTTTTCCTCATTAATTACTTGATTTGTATCTTTATACAATTCAGCTTTAGTTATGAAATCCTTATCCTTTAATATGTATTTACCATTTTAAACAATAAATTGTTAATTATCTATTTGATAGTTGATGTATTTTATTTTAAAAATTTATAACCGATATCTGTTGATAAAATACATCAACTTTGTATTGTATCAACATGAGATCCATTTTATTTTAAACTTTTATAAACAATATCTTTTGATAAGATGCATCAACTTATAAATTTTATAAACATAATCTATGTTGTAAAACCATAATTTTCAAAGAGGAATAATTATTTCATGCTACTCAGACCGCAGTTAGTCCCCCACCCCCCTGGATTACAGTCTAGATCCACCACTGACAGACTTTTTTTTGTGTGTGGGGCTTTAGGGCTCATCAACAGCAGGGTCATTAGAGCCCTTGATAGAGACTACCTGTTATCTAAAACCACACATGATGACAAATCATATCAAGACACGTTCTGCCACTGAACAGACAAGATTATTTCTGATAACAATACACTACTTCAATAATTCAATTAACTGTAAAAGGAGAGAGTCCCACAGTATTGCTATCATCATGCTCAAAACTTTTCCTTAATACCTTGGATCTTGATAAGACAGCAATTTAGAATCAAAAGGGGTTATCCAAACAGAACCTCCATCAGAAACATAGTAGGTTTCATTAAAAAGAGCACTCTTGAACCACTCTGGTAAATCCCTAAAAAATACATCACAATTAGGAACAAAATTAACAAAACACTGTTGGTATACATTTCAAATTTTGAAATAAAAAATATAATACTATTAAAATTTGTGTATTTGAGAATAAAAAATAATCATACTTTTTTTTTTTTCGTGCCTTCACCAATATTTACCTTTTAGTTGGGAACATACTTTTGAGATATCATCCAATCAAATTTTCATGCATCCAGCCATCAGGTCTGAATTGTGAAATTCCAGTTACATTGGAGTTCCCCAAATGCAGGTTCCCAACAATACAGTAAAAATTAGTGAAGATTGAGTAAAAATATCATTTAATGTAATATGACTACTCAGTGTAAATTTTCTTAAGAAAATCATTCAAAAACTTACTTATCACACAACACTGATTGCTGCCATAAATTGACACTTTGTTCCCAGAGTTTATAGTTATCAAGGACATATTTGCACAGAACATTAGCTACATCTCCATTATCACCAAAATATTTTGTATAAAACCTGTGGAGCATATAAAAATACAATAACAGAGAAAACTATCTGATAAAATAATGCAGATTAGAAATGAATGAATATCAACCTCGTATAAACACTTGAACTTTCATAGAACCTTATTTTTGGCATATCCCAAACAAGAGCAATTTCTGCATTCCCACAGCTGTGTGAGGGAACATTAATTTTAACACAAACAGCGGCAGCAATCTGCTCCCCACACTCTGTGGAATAAAAATAAAGGAAGTTGTTTCATAAAGCAATAACTTCCAAACTTAATATTATTCCCTACTTTTAGTATTGTACTAAAAATAATAGCAAAGAGCTTTTTTTGATGGATACTTATTAACTAAGGGTCATTCATTCTCCCTCAATTTCATGAAAATGTCTTTTTGGTGAGAGTCACCTTCAATGAAGAAGACCATGGATGTAGCAAGTACAGCAAAAAATAACAATTTACACTAATGTATTCATGCTTAGTGGTCGTTGTGTTAATAAATAATAACTATACTTAATATACATTTAATATTTTATTTCCATAAACTCATATTCAAGTGTATCAAAGATCAACAATGGTTATTTGCTACAAGTACACATTGTTAATCTGTAAATAAATAATTCAAGACTTACGACCTATAATGGACAAACAGTATATATTTTGCAATTAAAATTAAACACTGTTTGTCTGTCAAAAGTCATAAGTCTTGAATTATTTATTTAATTTGATTATATAATGTACATTATATATAGTTGAATTATTAATCTTTGTTTGTAAAATGTTTGTCGTTAATGTATGTTATGAGTTTTTAAATTGATTAATAGTTGTAATTTATTTAAAAGGCACTGATGTTGATGGAAAACTACAAACATTTTCCTTATTTTATTTTATTTTGAAATGTTTGCTTTTGGATCTACAAAGATACAGAATTGTAAATTAAAGATTTGTTGTCTTCTTTAGAAAAGGTCATATATTTCTTTTTTAATCATCCATGAAGTTGGCCAAGGGCATTGCTATCCAAATAATTGGTTAAAGCTGAACGTTGAAACAACAGCGCTGAAAAATTCACTTGAGAATTGTAACTGTTGATTCATAAAAATATATATATCTCCTATGTTATGAACGAATAACCAAACGCTCATCAACATAGGAAGTATATAGGGGTTGCTAGTATGTTTCACCTAGCCTTGGGAAATTAAAAGGTTAATGAGATTCTTTTGTGGAATCGCTTTGATTTCAAGAAAATTCACATTTATTACACAGTTGAATAATACATATATTTCATCCTAATCTACAATTGCTGAATTACAATAAAAAATGGTAAACAACAAAATTGTTATTATCTGTTGTGGGCAGATAATACTCTGCAAATGACAAAATTCAATCAGAGTTATGAAAATAGAATATATATTTACAATAATATACCCGTCCCTTTCCCCAATTGAAACAGAGTGACTAAATGGAAAATTAACAAATTTGTGGGTGAGACTTTCATCATCACAAAAAAAAGAAACCCGCCTTCCCTGAGTTTTCAGAGAACTGCCCCCCTACACTAACGAATTGGTAATCATTAAATACCTGCTTGATACATTAATGGTTATAAATAACCGAAATAGTTGCAGGATTTTATTTATCACATCAATAAAGTTTATTTATTTATTTATGTTGAATTTTTGGGTAAACATTTAGTAGCCTCAGTGGGAATCAAATCCTTGGCTAGCCATGCTCAATGCTTTACCATCTAAGCTCAAGTTGGTTTAATTTGATAGCATGAACTATGAAGCCCATGAAAATTCTCTACAGCTCAATCTGTAAGGTCCTTGATGCAGATTTAAGTCTTACCCAAGGCAGCTGAATATTCTCAATTTTCATTAGGTATAAAAATTTATTGAATCATTATACTCACAAGTAATCCCCATACTCACTTGTTACTGGAGATTTCTTAGGTCCAGAATTCAACATTCCATCATTTAGTAAATCTTGCCATAAGTCTTCTCCATTTGAGCAAGGATCAAAGTATGTTGTTGAACTTACTGAAACATTATGCTGGAAATATTATGATAATTAGTAAAAAAAAATGACTTAGATCTTAACAAATAGTTCAAAAAAGAAAATTCCAAAGCTAACAAAATAATGAATTAAAAAAACTGAAATTGCAGAAATACTTTTTACCTGAGTTTTAGCACCAAGTCCATAAGTGCATTTCATGCCACTTAATATCTGGTGAATCAGAACCCCTGATACATCTGAGTCAGCGAACAACTCATTCCAGCAACCTCCTAAAAAGTTATACAAACCAGTTTAAAAAAACAACAACCTATAATTGTACAAAATCTGAACAAAACACAGCTGATCCAATAATACAAAGAAAGAATTTCAGAATATGCCATAAAAAGCTAATATGTAATACACTACCATATAAAATATTAAACAACATATGACAACCCTCTTGATGTTTAACTCTCCGAGTGTTTAAAGTTCTGGATCAGTTCAATAACTTAAAAACCAGCAAACATAAATTAACTTCATAAATATGATTAAGAACAGGACTAATAAATTATGTTATATTAAATGACAAGCAGGACTTGGAACAGTTTAGCATGCTAACTACTACACTGTCCCATTTTCTTATCAATCCTGTCAACCATAATAATCAACTTGCCATAATTTACTGTACTCAGAGATGAATTATGAAATTAAAAATATATATTTTTGAAGTTATTTTTTTCTCTTTGGTAGCATTAAAATAACAATAAAAATCAACAGACACAAATGTTTTCAACATTTAGATCCTGCGTACTTTTTCCAATAGAACTGATGAGCATTAAGCAATATAGCTGATATTTGATCAGCTGTCATATTTAATATGAACCGATTCAACCTCTTGTTTGCAGAGTTGTGTTTTACTAAGTAAGACCATTAAAATGAAGGTTCACTCTTTAAGATTTTATATTATAAAATTTAAATACAGACTCATACATCAAATACAGTTTTTATTATCAGAATGCATTATTGAAATCAAATTTATTGACCTGTAATAGTTTTCAAGTTACTGAAATGGCCCGAGACTATTAGGACATGCTGTACATGGTGCAATCAAATTTTGAAATGAGAGCTAAAAAATAACTAGATGGGGATAGACTGATAATTTTGGTTAAGAGAGACAAATCAAACAAATTGTTCAGTGGTTCACAACCATATTAAATAAGAATCCCCATTACACCTTTCTGAGTACTTTACACCAACAAACACACACACCCACACACTGAAGCAAAAGTTAAATGACAAATTATAACTCCCACTGTGTGCTCAGTGCAGGGTGACCAACTGTTCCAATTATTTTGAGACATTCATAACAATATTTATAGAAACTGCGAAATAGAAAATTAGTCATAGTCTCCTGTATTTATTATTAAGAAGTTTTGTTTAGGTTTTTCCAATGGATAAGTTAAATTGACTTAAAATGTAATAAGAATTTGGGGATGTGTATTTTTACTGCATAGTATTGCTATGAAATTAGAATAATATATTTTGTTCAGCCACAACTTTTCTGTGCCTGCTCATAACAAAGAAAAACTATTCTATATAATATGGGTATGTTTAAAAACCCCATTTAATCATCAAGTTGAAACATCCCATTTCTTCAAGTTAAAACAACCAATTTCATCATGTTGAAATTGGTATTTTGTCATGTTCATTTAAAAGCTTTTTCATGCTATTTTTGAAATTCAAGTTATTTTCTTACCTTACGTTAAATTTGAAAGAAAATTTTGTTATAATTTCAATATCAGTAGCCTGTTTTCAAAGCAATATTTTTTTCAGCTTTTTGTGATAGAAAAGAATTTCCTGGACCCCCTATTACAAATAATATTTTAATATTCCCTTTTTTTCTCAAATTCATCTCAGTGAGTTTAACTAAGGTGCAATGTGCTTTATTTTGCATTGTTTACAATAAGGAATACTAATATAGGTAAAAATGTAATACATAAAAGAGGAAAACTGGGATAGGGTTTATTTAATTTTAGTACTTTACAAAGATACACTTTAAAATACAAGTATTACAAGTATTTGCTTACATACAAGTATTAGCTCAGTGAAAAAAAAAATCGTTTTACATTTGGGAGATAGTATCTCGGAACATAAAAAAATCTCATATCAATTAAATCGGTCGAATTCACAGATTATTTCACGTTAAAAGAATAATTTCGAAATTTTGCATAAAATTTCCCGATTTCGCATTTTTTTCATGTGGCATATCTTAAATTAACAGGTTGCTGTAAGATGACATAACCATTGATGTACAATTTTTTTTGTTTTTTTACAAACATGTAGTTTAAAAAAAGACGTGTATATAATTTTAACTGAAGTGTACCTGATACAAAAATTAAAACAAGTTGGCCAAGCACAAGCCATGCGGTGATGTTTGTGAAACTAAGTGAGCTTTCCTAGTCGCTGATATGGGCTGGCAGTAGGCAATGAGGTAATTTATGAATGGTAATGGTTTTCTTGTGGATGATTTTGGATTATCCTTTCTTCTTTCCTGAGCATAGAACAGTTACTATTGTTGAAATATTGATACATAATGATGCTGTTTAAATGTTTTACCAATAATTTTTTGTGATGACTGTTGTCTTAAATATTTTGTTTTGCAAGAAAATGGGCATCCAAATAACTTTGTTTTTGTTGACTTATGTTTGTTTAAATGGACATTCTAATACTTATTTTATCTTTCTAATGAAATTCATAATTAACTACACCCATTTTCATACATTATTTGCATTTTTACTCTCCAATACATTATAAATATTTTAAATCTGCCACCATATATGCAAAACAAATAAGATAATCTGTCTTCATCCTTCAGAAAACAGATTTTATAGTAAACCATGCAGATATAGGCAAATACAGACCCATATTTTTGTCAGTCCCCAAAATAGAACATATTTAAACCATAATTACATATTTTTTGGAGTGTAATGGGTCTTCAAAAATAGTAGATAGTCCTATATCTATCTATACTGCATTGAAATTTTTACTGAATGAATTCAAATTTTCCCATACCTCCTGAAGAAAAATTACATCCAGAAATTTCAAAGTAAAAAGGTGGTCATGATGGTTTAGGTAAGGCTCGGCGAAGAGTTTGAAATTAACCAAAAAAGAATTAAACTGTTAAATTAGGTATATATTTTTTAATATATCTTATTAAATATCAACAGAAATAAAACCATTCAATCAAAGGGGCTGCAACAATGTAAATTTATCACCTTTTTCTCAACTTTTCACTAAAAAAAGAAGAGAATAAATTGAATGCTGCATTTTTGAAACTTTATGAACACAGACTTGAAATTATTTTTGCACTGTTGAATTGAAAAATTCACAAATCTGAAGAGTAATATGAATTGTGAATGTTGACCTCTTTGTTGTCCCCAAGAATTTACTCGGCTGAGGATAATGAAGGAGAAAGAAACATGATTTCAGTAAAACAATATGCATAGAAACAAAAAAACAGTTAAAAAACTACTTAAGAAGTAAAATACTTTTTGGAAAATGTACAAACTGTTTTAGAATACATACTCTTTATCAATTGTGAAAACTATATATCTAATAAATAAAACAATCTATGCAAGAAAAATTAGAGAGAGCCAACAGTTGAGCTACAATTAAAGGAGCTGTATTTTCTACAACAGAAACAAGAGCTAACTCAAAAAAGGACAGTTTTGGAAATGGTTCATTATTGCAACAGATCCTTCAATGAAAAAAATTACACAAGGAATCTGCCAAGAAATGAAACAAAGTAGTAAAAGAACTCATTAAACATCTCAAAATGATTTGAAGTATTATAATAATGTCAGTTCCTCCACTTCACAAGTCTTGCCGGGGGAGGGGAAATCAGAATTTCTCTTAAAATTGAAATGAATAGAACTTTTGGTGTGGATCAGGGACTAACAGGATAATGAAATAGAGAAAAGTGTTCACTTGTGCTTGAAGCAACTATTATTTTCTATGATACTAGGCTAGTTATTTTATACATCGCTTTAAGTTAGTATTTTAGTAAATTTATCCCTGAATCATAATGAGAATGTATCACATAGATGAATACCTTCTTTATCCTCTTGTTCACCATATCCATTCTTAAAAGTGAATGTAATGCTGATGTCCTTAGATTCTTTCCCCTCATTCTCCACAGTCCAAATGAACGCAGCACCTGGCACTGAGCTATCCTGTACATTTATGACCAAACAAAACCACTACATTCATGCTGATATTTACAATTAACTAATTCAGCAACAACATAAACATTACAAATTAATAAAAGTCAGTTAAGAAAAGCAATGCATGCTACCATTAATAAAAACCCCATGCCAATCACCAAACATTGTTATTTTTTACAATGCCCTAACAATGAATAAATGTGACTGAACAACATAAGGTACCATTTACATTCAAAATTGAAAATAAAAAATTCAACAATATTCTTGTTACATATAATCCTTGGATATAAATGAATAGCACATGTTCTGACGTAGAAATAGCTTACATAAAAAATGCAAGGAAAATAAAGTGTTTCGAGTACAACAAAAAAGTTAAGGAAAATCTAACTGGCTAGAGTTAAGAAGATAATCTCTCAATACACTAAACAAACTCTTAATAAACAAGCAACACTTCCAAGTCATGGAAGAATATATTAATTAATTAGCAGTTTTCTTATTACTACTTTCTTAATAATACATCTATACAACAAATATATCAGCAACTGCATTCCATCCCTAAGAAATACAAATGTGAAAGTTTCACTGCAATCCATTTCCTAGCTAATGCATGATGGGTGTTCCAGCAAAGTTTTTAAAAAAGTCACCAGGAAAAGTTATTATCTTCATTAAATAAGTACAAAAGATATTAATAAAAGTACATATCTCACTAACATTACCAAATCACAATCATTAACGAATGATTTTTACTTTAAATTAATGCAAATTTAATAAAAAATATTCTAATATAAACTGTTTATTGAGATGGGGTTGAATTAGTTCAAAAACACAAAATTAATGCAAGTTATTTATTATAAAATTTACACACATCTGAGATGCAGAATGATGTAATGCTTATATATTTTTGCCTCTTTCAAGAACTTCTTGTCAGAATCAGCTCTTCAGTGATAGGTGAGTACTTTGTCTACATCAGGATTCGACAATCGTCTGGTGAAAAAGGGGTCCACCAATTGTATTGTAAAATTAAATGTGGCTTAATAAAATAAAGTGAAAATTAAATGTGGCCCTAAAGCTAGCCCTAGCCACGAACAAGAATTATTCGTGAGAACCCACAATAGCAGAATTTGTTCCTTTCATCACAATGCAAAAAGAAAAAAGAAAGAAAGATTGAACATATTTTGCTAGCAAAATGACACCAAAGTATTATTGTCATTTTAATACTTAATATTTGTATTACTACAATGTAAGTACGTGTTAATTAAACTTTGAGCATTTTAACATTGCTAACATTTCTAAAGATCAGTAAAGCTCCTCGGGATATAAAATGTCTGGTTCTTGTGAAGTTTGTTTTGCGGCATCCAATTACAAACCTAACTAAAATAATGAAAAGATAAAATACTTTTTGTCTGTGTAAACAAATTATTCAGATAAAAGTAGTCATTTCAGTTCCTTACATTTGACTGAAAGGCTGAAATGTGACTTGTTTTGTGTTTTTTTTTATTATGAAAAAATCCTAAACCCCTATCCCCATTCTCACAAACCAGAAATGTAAAAAAGAAAAAGTTTTGTTGTAATTAAAACTTCAAGGGTTTTCTGAAATATTTTGATGTTGACTCCTAGAATACCTCATTTACCTTTCTTGTTTTAGGAGAGAAAATGTAAAAACAATTGAATTAAACAAAATTGACCAAATAACCTAAGTTAACTCTAAGAGAAACATTGTTCTCCAGTAATTGTGTGTTTATGATTTTAAAAATAGTCAATAAAACATTGACATGTGTACATATTCAGAGATATTTAATTTTAATGATATTTTTAAAATCAAAATACACAAAATTCAAAGGGGTAAAAATCAAATCCGTAAAATATTTTTTTTAAATACACAAATGTGGTGAAATAGGAAAATATTTAAAAGAACGAAAGTCTCTCAAAAATCGCAAATTTGCTTAATATCATCATGTGAGGTATTTTACTGCTTTAGGAAATAAACAATTTATTTAAATATTAGAGTAAAATAAATAGTAACATAAAAAGTTTATCAGAAAATTTCACACAATCCAGCAAAATTGATGTCACCTTAATGTGAACAGAAGAAGAAGAAAAAAAGGGTACTGTAATTTTCACAAAGTGGAATCAGTCATCCAAACCATTTTTACGGAAGAATATAGATGAGAAAAGTGAAACATCAAAATTTATTTCACCAATCTCTTTGATCAGCCATTCACATTATGAAGCATTATCAAATCTTCAAGTAATACACACATACTTAATTACCTTGTAATTATGAGGAATAATAGGAGATACCTGACGACAAGTCAGTACAATATTATGTTCAGGAATTTTGTAAATAGTCCAAGATCTGGGATATAAAGCACAATATTCAGCACTCCATCCTGGAAATTCCCATTTCCAGGATGATAGTCCACGTTTAGGAGGCCTGGAAAACATCCAAAATGTGTAAAACCATATTTTAATCTAAAAATCAAGAAGTGTTAGTTTTACTTCACTCATACTTACGGAAGAGGAGATAATACTTGCTGATATACAGTTCTATTATTTTCACGAATAGTAACTATAAACTGATTTGCTGCAACAACATTGTACTTATACAAACCAGGAATTAACTGGAAACGACAAAATTCACCTTTGAATCCTCTTCCAATTGTACCACATCCTATACCACCCAAAGGAACACCTAATTGAAAATAACACCTTATTATAACTAATATGAATTTCTTGATACTAAAAATCCCTTCAAATAGGATTCACATTTTTAAAATATTTAAGATAAGCATCATGCTAATAATTTGTTCTACAGCAAATATTTATTTTTCTGTAGTATATTAAGGGTTCTAATGACCTTGCAGTTGATGAGCCCTAAAGCCCCACACACACAAAAATCTATAGTATATTGTAATAAAGTGTATTGGAATATACAGTTCCCTTAGCTGACATTTCTCAGAAGCAGACACTTTTTCACTCCTCATAATTTTATTCTATGTTGACATTAACTTCCCACAAGCGGACACTTCTCAACAGCGGACAAATTTTAAGGGCTCACGAGTTTCACTTTATAGAGAAGTTTCACTTTATGTGTACTAAAATGATATATAATGTAAAGCACTTATGAAATGTTTTCAAAATACAAATAAAATACATAGATAATAAAACTTTTCTCCACAAACCATAAATCTGCATCCCATTTAGCGGTTTCACAAAATCCATTACTGGCTTGACACCAAAAAGATAACATTTTAAGGTATATATTAAATATCTGAAACATTTTTTAGAATAAGAGTATGTTTTATCACTTACAAATGGGAAGAAAAATGCACAATCAATACCAGAAAATAACAAATCAGTTACCGCAATATCAGAGGAATTATTGGAAGTATCTGACTCAATTTGGGCCAGAACTCTTGGGTTCTTCTTTCAGGAAACACATGATTCAATTTAACCTTCCATCCGTACAGTTCCTTACGAGAAACAAAGAATTCTGAACCGTCACCCGACATCGCATGTGCCTTATATTTAAAATTTGTCTTACAGTAACAGAAGTAAAATTGTGTGCAACTGGTTTTTAATTTCCGTGTTCTCCGATTTAAATATTTTATTTCTTCGGCGAAGGGTACATACTTCGACTGTTAAGTTACGTATTTAGCAAACACTTCTAAATCTAATCACTATCTCCACCGACTACGAATATACCATTCTATTAACTGCTGTAATCAGCTATAATCACCCGTGGGATCTGTATAGTGCTTCTTTAATCATTACCATCAATACAATAATTGTCTACAACACTGATGTGTAACGCAATACATTAGTCACCACCTCGCTTCATTCATGTTTCAACTTTTAACACACTTCAGCTGCACCTCAGTCTCGCGAACTATACAACGCTAAAACAGGCAACCCCACAACTGTCAGGAGCTCACTTGCGCTGCACATGCGTCTGCATGGTCAGCATCAGTCAGCATGCATGCNCAACCCCACAACTGTCAGGAGCTCACTTGCGCTGCACATGCGTCTGCATGGTCAGCATGCATGCAATATCATGTGTTGAGTTTGTTTAGAACGCACCAATAAATCTGAGTGTTCAGGAAGATCTGCAACATGTTTACATAAAGTGATTAAAAAGTCGCCAATAAACTACATAACAATGACACGCAATGTTATAGTACAAGGTTGGCAACCTGTTAAGTAAAAGGTAGCGGGAAAACAAAATTAATTTTTTCCAGCCAAAAAAGAATTAATTAGGCTACAATGAGAAACCGGTTGAGTAAATGCTGCGTTTTTCTGTTAGTAACGTGTATTTTATTTACGGTCAAGACATTTACAGGACTTTGCAGTGCGGTATCTAACATTTCTGTTGCTGAGTTAGTTCTTTCTATGCTAAGTTAGTTATACATTGAGTTGCGGGGTTGCACAGATGGAGGACGAACGGGAATGGAATCCCTCCGCTAAAAAATGCTCCAAGTTTTGAAATTTACTGCCTAAAATTCGTAGAAGTGTGTTCATGAACTGTATATTGTATATAATACCTATCAAGTAGCATGCTCATCCTAAACGTATCTCCGTTAGAACCCACATTCTAATTCTATGGTTGTAGGACCATAGGACCACCGTACTGCCTGATTTTTTTATTACAGACCTGACATCTAATAGCTGTGGAGAGTACAAAAAAATTGCACAAAAACCAATTACCACCAATGGATTTGTAATTTTGTTTTGTATATACAGAAGTTAAAATTTTGGTTTTATAAATGTTTTGCAAATGTTTACTCCCATTTACGATACGGAGTCATCTTTTGGGGCAATTCCCGGCAGAGCGTCCAAACTTTCTGACTTCAAAAGAGGATTGTTCGGATAATTTGTAAATCTCACCTCCGAATCTCTTGTAAACCTTTATTCAACGAATTCAATATTTTACCACTTCCCTGCATTTATATTTGTGAAACTGTCGTGTTTGTTAAGATCGAATTACTGAAGCACCACACAACAGTTTTGTTCACGAACACAATACTCGCAATAGGAATAATATTCCTTGTTCAAGTGTCAACCGCGCTTTGCCAAAAAAGGGCCGTATCATTCGGGAATCTTTGTTTATAATTCCCTGCCCAAAAATATAAAATATATTATTAAATTGAATCGCTTCAAATCCGCGGTTAAAAGCTACCTTCTGAAAAAGTGCTTTAAAACTTTACACTTTAAAAATAATTTATTGATTTTAATAAAAATTAAAGCTGTCCTGTACTTTATCACGCCATTGTCGTACTTTCAAAATAGCTGACAACAATTTCAAAACTATTTTCCTGCATGCTAGTATTGTCTTATTATTCATATAAATTTAGTTGTATATGTACTCAACCCTGGCACGGTACATTAATTCTGTAGCCCCATCCTGGCCCGGGTTTTTTCCGGTTTTCCTTCGGGTAGAGGCGGATTTTTTATAAAGACTCTCTAGACTCTTGTCTAGAGACGGCATCAATTGATATAATTATTAGTGAATTTAGTATTATTTAATAGTTACGAATTATCAACAATTCTTTTCGAATGATTTATAGCTATATAAATACTTGTGAAATGTCTTTTCTGTTTTATTGAATACAATATTTGTTGGTATTTGTTAATACTATAACACGTGTCGAACTATTTTTTTATCGTTAGGAGTATGTTGAATGTTAAATTCGCCTCTGCCTTAGGGCCCTTGATCGGAATTGATGGGATGGTCCCTTGCTTGCTTCCGGAGAGTAAATTAGTTTATTGTCCTCGAAGTGGTCATACGCAGTTTGTAACTGCTTTTTTGACAATTTATATAAATGAAATCTTTATTATAAATGAATATTAATTTTTTGAAACTTAAAATGTTTCATAAAGCGTGATATTTTTACGGCTTTAGCTGATATGTCGACTTCACTATTTTTAACAAAATAAACTAAGAGTGACAAAAATAATTCTGACTCAGCGAATGATCACTAATGTGTTTGTGACAACATTTCTCAATTTCAAGCTTCTACATGCAAAATATGATGAGTTATTAATTTTTTTCGAAAACACTGCTAAAAACGACCAGACACGTTATTAAGGAATAAATTTTATACTGTTACACTCAGAAGAATGCCATGGTCACATTACAATTGTATTGAAATATATAAAACTATTTACTCAGCTTCCATCAAGTGATAAATAACATGTTTTGAATAATCGGCCAGCGGTGCATTAGTCACGCGCGTTGTTACCAATGCCGTATTCAGTCTTCAGCTGTGCAGTCCAGTGTGTTGAAGCTATACCTGTCCGTGGAGTGATTCGTGCGGCAACAATGATCGTGACTGAATCGTCGCTGGTCTCTAATTGAAAACATGGTTTTATTTATCACATGCTGGAGGTTACATAAATAGTTTTAAACGTTTGCAATTAATGGTAATGTGATCATGGCATTCTTCTGAGTGCGGCAGTATAAATATTATTCCTTAGTAATGTGTCTGGTCGTTTTTAGCAGTGTTTTCTAAAAAAATGAATAACTCATATTTTTCATGTAGAAGCTTGAAATTACTATATGTTGTTACAAACACAGCAGTAATCATTCGCTGAATAAGAATTATTTTTGTCACTCTTAATTTATTTTATGAAAAATAGTGAAGTCGACGTATCAGCAAAAACCGCAAAAATATCACGGTTTTTGAAACGTTTCAGGTTTAAAAAATTAATATTCATTCATAAAACTAAAATTTTCACTTGTGTATATGCAAAACAAAATTACAAATCCAATGGTGGTAATTGTGTTTCTCTGCGATTTTTTGTACTCCCCACAGCTATTAGAAATCAGCTGTCTATAATTAAAAAATCCGATAGTAGGATGAGAATCAAAGTTGTTTTAACTCTATGGCTTCGACCCCCTCCATAGACAAGAGCGTTAATGCTGAGTTATTCTTCCCACACAAATTATTAGTCCTATTTATTTAATGTATAAATATCAATGTTCTCTTTGTTTTTCATATGTAATGTGATTCATTGTAAGTAGAGGAAATAGATGCCAGGATTGAAAAGCTGATTATCTTTTTTTCACTACAAGTTTGGAATTGGAAGTTTTAACCCAGGTAGCAGAGCAGCGCATGGGATGCGCATTAAAAATTTAAGGCACTTTTTATTTGTTTTACTTAATGACAAGTTAATTCAGAATATCTTCTAAAAAGTTATCGTTTATATTACCTTGTATTCTTCTTCTTATATTACGTCGGAATTTTTGTTTTGCTTCCCTCTATTGAGTAATTCCGACTCCGTGACGTGCTATTTTTCGGCGGAGTAACTCAATAAAGCCTCGTGCTATGCCACCGCGTGGCCACAAACGACACCTTCGAGAAAACAGACCCTGCAAATCACAGACCAAGTAAAGCAGCAGTGAGTGCTGAGTTAGTATGTCTAATAGATTTAGTAGCTGGTAGATGTTTTCATTCGAAGTGTTTTGAGGTTTCGTGGAATATTTTGTATAGATTTTTTCCACAAGAATTATATTAAACCAGGTGTGAGTTTAAATTTCGCAGAAGTGCAGTGTCCCTAGTTGTCGGGGAAATTATAGAAATAATAATAATAATAATAATAATAAGTGTGCTTGATTTGTATCCGTACCTTATTTATACCAGCAGAAGCTGAGATGTATTCATGAAATAAAATAATAATAATAATGATAGCCACTAATGTACTAAATCGGCAAGTGCTTGATGAAGAGACACTTAGCGATCATCGTTATATAGAATTTTCCACTTCACCCATTGGAAACAAGAGAGTTGGAAGAAGGAAACAGCCAAATATCGGACCATCATGGAATACTAATAAATTAAACGAAGAAAAGGCTATAACGTTCTTTGATGAAGCAAAACAATTGCAGAACATTGGATGGATGAAAAAAGCAGAGCTCTTCGAAGAAGTAGTAAAGGAAACGCGGAAGATCGTTAAAAATACAAATGAAGTTTCAATGCCTAGACGCAGGGATCCAAGGGGTAAAAACCATGCGTCTTGGTGGAACGCGGATATTGCAGAACTTTGTAAAGCAAGTGTTAAGGCCCGAATACTTTCAATGAGACCCAAAACTGATGCACAACTAAGGGAAAACTATAGAAGGTCCCGTAAACGACTTAAGTCTGAGGTAAAAAAATGAGGCAAGATGCTGGAAGGACTTAGTAAATGATGTGGAGAATGACCCCTGGGGAAAAGCCTATAAAATAGTAATGGGGAAACTTAAACCATCAAATACTGCGGGACTGGAAGATCAGATATCTCTTTCCTAGTAGAGAACGTTGGGTAAGAAGTAGACCTGATTACCACTTCGTTGAAGTTGTTACAAACCAAACGTTTGTAAGGGGTTTTATTTATTGTTTATTATGTATTTATTGTTATAAACTATGTATTTAATTATTATAAACATTCTTTAACAATTGTATTTGTGTATAAACATTTAGCGTCTATATAGACATTTATTCAATATAGGCGCTCATTGAGCTATAAGCTCCATGCTAGTGTGATCGATATTTATCGATACTGAACTTTGATACAATCGATAGAATCGAAAGTATCTATACTGAACGCACTCATTGTGCAAGCTCTATGAATCAGATATTCATGAACGTACCCATTATGTACGTTCCATGACTCATCATTTATGAACATGCCCTACGTGCATGTTCTGTGAGACGGCTATATATACAGCTGTATTCAACCACTCGACATCCATTCTACAAGGTTCGTCGTGATATCCAGTTAATCCAGTTCACCCAGTTCCATTTCATCGTCGTGAGTCCCGTGCGAAGGGACAGCAGAATGTTCAACAAACATCACTGCTAAACTGGTTCGACATCAGCATCCAGCAGAAGACCTCGAGCAACTATCCAAAGGCAGCCGGAACATCGAGTCAACCAGCCAAACTACTCTACTGNGACAGCAGAATGTTCAACAAACATCACTGCTAACCTGGTTCGACATCAGCATCCAGCAGAAGACCTCGAGCAACTATCCAAAGGCAGCCGGAACGTCGAGTCAACCAGCCAAACTACTCTACTAAACTACTCCACGGAAGACCAGGTCTACGCAACCTTGGCAGCGGAAAGAAGGCTACTTACAAGCACTTCAATAAGTATACATTCTCGTAACAACGAGATTCGCGATCAGAATCGCAAGATTTATTGTATAATTATTATTCCTCGCAAGTGGGGACCACAATCGGGAAATTCTCCCGATGGATTAAAATCCTGCATTTATTTAAGGTTTTATATAAACCAATTATAATGTATTCAAGCAGGTAATTTGTAAACTATCAATTCGTTGATGTCTGGGGGGCGTTCTTGAAAACTCGAGAACGAAGGGTCTTTTTTTTTTGTGGAGATTTAACAATCCCACCCACATATTTGCCAATGTCTAACTTAGTAATTCTGTATAAATTGGGAAACGGGATACAAGGGGAATATGTGAACAAAGGTTCATATTTATAATCATTTAAAACTGTGTTGAAATTGTTTTTCACAGAGCGTTGGTCGCCCACAACGACCAACATCAACTTTGCTATTTCTATGTCAATTTTGTCATTCAGTATATGTAGATTTAAGGAAATATGTGTGTAAATATTGTGATATAATAAATGTGAATTTGTTTGATCCGAAGCGTGTCCGTAAAAGAATCCTATCATACATAATCTCCTTATGCTTGTTGAAACACACAAGTCCCCCCTGTATATTGTTTGTGTTTTACGACGAATGGTTATTCGTTCCTAACAGAAGTTAATCGCTTCACGAAGGATGAATTGGTGCAAACGATGATGAAGACAAAGAAGAAAACAGCGCCTGGACCTGACGGAATCCCTAATGTGATATTAGTATAGTGGTAAGAGAATATCCCGAATGCCTCCTGGACGCCTTTAATCATTGCCTCAAACAAGGGAAATTCTTTAAGGAATGGAAACAGCAGAAGTTGATCCTCATACGGAAAGGAAACAAACAAATTGAGCAGACTTCATCGTTCAGAACACTGTGCATGCTGGATACTATGAGAAAATTATTGGAAGGGTTGCTACTTCTACGATTAGAGAAACATATCAATTTCTCAACAAGACATTTTGGGTTTATAAAGGGTCTTTCGACATTAGACGTCATAACAGAAGCAGTCCACTATGCTGAAACAGCCAGAAGCAAGAAGGGCTTTTGTGGTGATAGACATTAGAAACGCAAGTCTGCCAATTGGAAATATATCACACCTGCCCTGGTAGCTAAGAATATCTCTGAGTACCTTGTGAGAATATTGGAGGACTACTTCAGCGAGAGGAAAATAATATACACGAATGGATATAATTGAGGAAGACATGACTTGTGGTTTTCAACAAGGGTCAATTTTTTTTTTTGCCTATTTTTGTGGAATGTATTATACGATGACTTGCTGAACATTGATCTTCCGAAGAACTCTCAATTCATTGATTATGCAGATGACACTCTGATAGTGTCATAGCGACAATGTGGATCTACTGGAAATAAAAACCAATGAAACACTACACAGGGTGAAAAGATGGATGGACAAAAGAAACCTCCAGATGGCGGTAGCAAAAACAGAAGCCATATTGGTTACAAATCGGAGAGCATTGCGTTTCCGGGTGATCCGACTGGGGGAGGAGCATATAGGATGGAAACGAAAATAACCTATCTTTGTGTCGAGATTGATTCTAGGTTAAATTTTGGACCCCATATTAATAAAATGGCAAATAAGGCACAAAGACTTGAGCAAACCTCTCCAGACTCATGCTGAATTCAGGAAGACCCAGCGAAAGTAAACGAAGACTGATATCTGGCGCAGTTCACTCGAGAACGTTGTATGCTGCTCCAGTGTGGGCTGAGGCTCTAAATAAAAGAGTCCGTACGACGGAAATATTCAAGGGTGCAGAGAAGGATGACACTGAGGACGATCTCAGCATATCGTACTGTATAAGACAGCGCAGCCTTGGTACTGGCCACTATACCCCCTATCGATCTTTTAGCACAGTGATTCCCAAAGTGGGAGCCACCGCCCCCTGGTGGGTGCTGCAGCGATCCAGGGCGGCGGTGATGGCCACATGTCGATTTGGGGGCGATGAATAACTGTAAGGGGGCGGTGAAAGCATAAAAGGAAGAAGAGAAGATTTAGAAAAATTAATTTATGTATTTCGCTCAAAACACTTAATTTTTCTTTGAACAACGCACTGGACGTTGGCTCGGTTCCCGCATACTCCCTCATTTGCATTGAGGAATATGCAATCGCTCACTGCTACTGTTCATGTGATGCAACTGAATTGCCGTTCCAAAACACGTGATCACTACGAGCATTGCCGCGGGCAACTGCCACTCGTGCGATTGTTGCGAAGTTAGATTGTTGCGATATTGTGACAAGTTAAAGTTAACTAACAAATAGTGCGACTATAATTGGTGAGTATTATTTATTTATTTATTTTCTAATAATAATTATATGCACTTTACAATTAATAAAATCATGTTTATTTATTCCATTACTATTTATTTTAGTTTGTTTTTTACAAAAATATTTCAAAAAATTACCAAAAATAAATATTAATTAAAAATACCTCCATAAAAATTTTATTTTTTCTACAGAAAGTAATGGCTCAACCAAAGAAAAAATGTAGACAATATAATATCGAATATTTGAAATATGGCTTTACTGAGTCGCCTGTAAACAATACATTACCAATGTGCCTGATTTGCCAGAAAGTTTTATCAAACGAAGCTATGAAACTTTCCGGACTACAAGAACATTTGACTCAAATTCATGATGATAAAAGAGATAAGAATTTATCTTATTTTCGAACACTAAAAGAAAAATTTATTAAACGACCGACATTGGCAAAACTCTTTTCAACCTCAACCACACAAGATGGCGATGGCTTGCTTGCTTCTTACAATATTTCGTTAATGATTGCCAAATCGAGAAAACCTCATACTATTGGTGAAGAACTAATTATACCGGCGATAAGTGAAGTAATACGTACTGTGCTACACAAGCCAGCATCTGATATCAAGAAAATTTCGTTGAGTAATAATACAGTGCAAAGAAGAATTTATGAAATGGCTCAAGATGTTGAAGATTCATTGTGTGGATATTTAAAAACATCTGTTTTCTATTCAATTTGAGGAGCCAACTTTGCCAGGAAATGAAGCTTTACTTTCAGCATACGTGCGGTTCACAAAGGAAGAACAGATTTGCCAAGAATTATTATTTGAAAAATATTTGCAAACTGATACTAAAGAAGAATCAATATTTCATGCATTGGATGAGTTTTTTTAAAGAAAAAGAAATACCTCTGAGTAATATCTTATCAGTAGCCACAGATGATGCTCCAGCGATGGTAGGGCGTTACAGAGGTTTTCTTGTATATTTAAAAAAGGAGGTGCCGAATGCATTCTCAGTACACTGTATCATCCATCGTCAACATCTAGTTGCCAAAAATTTAAGTGCACGCCTACATAATTCATTACAATATGTAATTAAAGCTATCAACACAATCAGAAGCAAATCATTGAATGACAGATTATTTAAACAGCTTTGTATTGAAAACGAAGAATTTAATCATTTGCTGCTTTATACAGAAGTTCGTTGGTTGTCAAAAGGTGCCTGTTTAGATAGGTTTTATTAACTGTTTAACTCGGTGCTGGTTAAAAGTGATGCTTTACGATCCAATTTAATTCAATCCAAAAGTGACATCGCTTACTTGACAGACTTATTTCAAAAATTTAATGAAAGCAATCTTCAGCTTCAAGGTGACGAAGTGAATTTAATAAAAACAAAATCTGTTATTTCTGCATTTGTGACAAAACTTCTGTACAAACGAAACTTTGGACGAGGGGAATTCAGCCAGTTCCCAAATTTATCAGGAGCAGAAAAAAAAGATGAAGATATACTTTCTTATTGTGAGCACTTTGGATGCTCTCCATTCAGATTTTAATCAACGATTTGATGATATTTTGAAAATGAACATACCTGATTGGATTTTGGATCCTTTTTCAAGTGCAAACACAGAAGAATCTCCACAGTGACAAGAAGAACTGATGGAAGCAACTTCAAATGATGAATTGAAATTGAAATTCAAAAGCGGCTACCAATAATTCTGGCTGCAAAAGGAGATCCCTACAGCTTATCCTGAAATATGGGCTGTAATTCAAAAGTTCTTAATTGCATTTCCTTCATCATATTTAAAGGAACGTGGAT
>NNCF01127130.1:906037-946378 GCA_002313205.1 Laupala kohalensis | reverse complement strand
TTTCATCCGGTTGTTCGATTTTAGTATATGCCTGTCGTTTTCCATAACTTTAGCTGCATAGACTACTTTTCGGAGAATAGTCTTATATTTACGAAAATAATTATGGAATTCGGGTGGTTGGTTATAGCGTTTTGAAAGATAATATAAACGGCGTTTGCGTTTTGAAGAAATTCTTATCCCTTGGGTGGTCCATCTATTGTATTTCTTTGTGTTAATTAACTTGCGTTTTATGGGAAAGCTATGGGAAATACAGAGTCTCACACTCTGTGCATAAAGCATTTCCCCGGCCTAAAAAAACAAAATTATTGAACCACATAGATCATAATTATGTATGGCGGGTCATAATACTAACAACAATAACAATATTATTTGCATATAAGAACAACAACAATATAATTTTGATACATTTAACCATATTCGTTAAACTTAGGCTAAGTATAAGTTAACATAAAAATACAATTATTTTTTATTATTAAAGAATATTAATATTTATTTAGGCTAGTGTTATTTGATATCTATGGTAGGAATTCTATTATTTTATTGATTTATGTCAACGTCTACATTTATGCTAAAACAGTGTAATTTAATATTGTTAGATCTTTTCCTGCATCATGGGTCACCTTTTGCACCTTTGTTCTAATGACTACCTGGAGGAATCATTAGGATCATTGAGGAATTCTAGTACACTGTAGTAGAGTTTCTGTTGTAAGAATTTTGTTTTGAATGGGTTCAGTGTATTGATTTTTTTAAGGTTAAGTGGTAACGCATTATATAGCTGTATACCTGCATTATGAGTGCTTTTTTGGCTAAGAGTGGATGTTATCTGTGGTTGATGGATATTTCTGATCTGTCTAGTGTTGTGAACATGAACAGTGGAATTAAGTCTATAGAGTGGTCCTCTGTCNTTATGAGTGCTTTTTTGGCTAAGAGTGGATGTTATCTGTGGTTGATGGATATTTCTGATCTGTCTAGTGTTGTGAACATGAACAGTGGTATTAAGTCTATAGAGTGGTCCTCTGTCTAGTAGATTCTTTTTTACAAATTTCAAAGTTTCAAAAATGGTCCAAAGGTTTCTGTTTTTTCGTTCCCAACTGATTTGGAACTATGAAACCAATGGACTAGATCAGTCTATAGGAAGGATTTTGAAGTGATGAACAACTCAAAGGTAAAAATTTTAATTGTGTTTCAATTAAATTTAAGATTCATTGAAATGCATGACCTCAAAGTAGTGCTCACCTATATGTTTTTTTACACATGAGTGATAAGCACTTTCGAGAAGGAGAGATGAGAAGAGAAGCGAGTGTTTTTGATGAGAAAAGTGGAAGAATTCTTACCCTTCCTCTTTCCAAACCTCGTTTAGTGGAAAGTATGTAAAATGTTGAATACTGTTTCTAATACTTCACATTTAATTTTGTGCCACTTATTTTCATTTTACCCAGCCCAACCAGAAGCTGTAATTGCTTTGCCTTTTAAGTCTAATGTTTTCCTCTCATTTTTATTTCTAGATGCTGTTTTGTCAGTATTCCCAGCCTCTCCTGCATACCTGTCATCTGCAGAAACTTCTTTCATTGAGCAAGAAAATCCAAAGGAGAGAAGAGGAAGGATTGATAGAAATTGCATTGTGAGAGCAATTGGTGATAGCATTGCTTCATTTAATAGGGAAGAGGAAAGAGTATCATTTAAGAACTTTGAACAGTTCTTAGTGATCCTGAATGATTTTACTTTTCATAAAGAATGGAGTGTAATTGTTAAGAATGATTCTGCTATTATAGCAGTAATAGATGATTCATGAAAAATTAATTGTGCAGTGAGAGTTAATAGCGATTTAAAGGCTGCTTCTTATGTTAGAGGAGTGTCTATTCAAAAAATAGGTGTCGTGGCTTTGCTTAAAAAATTTGGAATAGGCATGAAGTGGAGAAAATTGTTCAGGAAACCCATGAATATTAAACCGGAGCAAAAAACATTGAAGTAGATGAAAGAATAGATGTCATTATAAAGATGCTTAATGATTTAGATGTGACACTTGCAGAGAGAGAAGGCGTGTTGTCATTTATTAGAGAATAGCTTTCAATGGTACATAAGTTAACATAAAGTTAACAAGTATTTGTGGGAATTAGTGGTATTATGTTCCTTGATGCATTCAATTTTTCCCCATGCATATAAGTTTGTACACGGTACAGGTAACTTTATTCTACCAGCACCTCATACTTCTCACACTCGAGAGACTCACTTTGCCTTGACTCACTCCACTAAGTGCATCATTAAAATGTCCAGCTACTGCCTTGATCATAAAGGTCTCAATTTCTTCCTGACTGGAAAGGTGCAGTCTGACAAACGGGAAGCAAGATTTAGTTTTGTACCAACAGCTTGCTGGAAGTCTGTACAACATTTCTTTGGTACAGTTAATGAAAGTGGAAAATAAACTTCGAATGACAAGTTTCATGGAATTGGAAGAAACTATACCAATATCGGTTCCTCAGAAAAGTCCAAATTCTACCTGTGAAGACTGTATTGCTGATGAATCTGATGTTGATATGCCCCAGGATGAAGTTTGGCCTATCCTTCATTATGTAAATGGTTATTGCACTTACAGTTTATTAAAACAAATAAACTGTAAGTACAGCAAAGTATTTGTATCAAGTAAACCACAAGGAGAACAGCAAAATCCTCATTGACATTTAATTAATGCCATCAATAGAGGAGGATTAAGTTATTCTAGTGATGATGNTGTGAGATATGTTTCTTACAATTTCATTGTAATGAACAAAATTCTCTCTTCTTTTGAAGAAAAGTTTTTGAGAAGTGGTTTAAAAAAAAAAATTGATAAGTATCTATTTAATTCCGTTTAAGTCAGTTTCTTACTGTAGTATTATTTATTCTTAATGGCATGTAATGAGTTAAACTTAATCTTTATTACAAAGGGTAGGAATCATTTTACATAGTAACATCGAGGTTGTAGTCCCAAAATCCACCCCTACCCTTTTATTTCCTTCATCAGATATTGTTTCACTGACCACAAATGTCATGATAGCATTGTAACTTTGATGACCCTGATGTCCTGGAAGAGTGTTATATGTGTATTATTGTACTTTGGGTAGTGAAAGAATAAAAATGAGATGATAATATCGGGGTGAAAGCTTGGCGTTTTCATATATCTACTGTGCAAGCTTAGCTGAGTGCCTACAGCTACAGATTTGTTCTTAAACTGCTTCATCATAGTTTCAATGATGGCAGAGCTAAAGGCATTGTAAATTAATATTTGGTCATCCAATACCAAGTTTAGTTTAGTTTATAATTCTGATAAGTGTGCTATTTTTTTTTTTACTATTGAATGATTTACTGATAATTTCCTGTTATGAAATTATTCTTTATTTTAATAATGATTCACCTGCTAGGATGTTTGTTTCCCAATTGCTAAAGAAATTTCTGTGTCCATAATAATGTTATGCAATAACAGTCGGGGTAAAGTTCGGGAATTTTGAGATCAAGAATCACTAGCCCCCCTGTAATATGTTTATCCCATGCCAGGTTAGTATCAATAGTAAATTATGACAATTATTTAGTCTTACCCAGAACCAGATATAATCTACCCAATGAATAACTTCATAATTACACTGATCAATTTACGTTCATGCTAGATTATGGTATTTAACCTTATTTACTTTGATGTTAGCTCTGTAATTGAAAAATGATGTAATTAGTTTTCTATATATTTAAAGTAATTTTTTTTTAATAGATGGACCAAATCATTTATCTTCTCTTTTCTTCTTCTCTCTTCTCCCCTTCAGAAAATGAGTTGCTCTTTGTGCTACATGCACATGGTAATGTATAAATACATAAATAAATAAAGCATCCTGGCCCGGGTTTTTTTCTCCGGTTTTCCTTCGGGTAGAGGCGGATTTATCATACAGGTTCTCTAGGCTTTGTCTAGGGGCGGGTCTACTGTAACAATAAATCGTGAATTTAGTGTTATTTCAATTTTTAAGCACTATACTCAGAATAATCTATAGTTCGATAATAACTTACATGTAATTTTTTGCTTAAAATTACAAACATATTGACATTCTATTAGTATTATAACTCGCAGCTAACTTTTTATCTTATCTAGGAATTTTTGCTGAATTTTTTGAATCCGCCTCTGCCTTAGGGCCCTTGATCGGAATTGATGGGATGGTCCCTTGCTTGCTTCCGGAGAGTAAATTAGTTTTTTTTCCCTCCACGTGGTCATACGCAGTTTGTACTGTTTTTTGACAATAAATTTATTTATTTACATACAAATAGTACAAAATACTAAATAATCGTCATAATTTAGTTTTTTAATTATTCATAATGTAATATGTTTTGATTAAACTTTTGTATTAGATAAACTGGGATTATATATATCTAACCATGTTATTACAATTTTTTACCACCTTATAGATTCCAAATGACATTTCATTGATCATTTCTTTAATAAAAGTTCTGATTATTCAATCTCAAAGAGCTAGATCACATGTTAAAATTAAATTTCTCAAGAATATCTTAACAATAGATTTCATTAGTAATTATTTTATATGCAAAAATATCATTTCTTTCCTTGGCTGATTCTGTAGTAGGGACACCAAGGAACTGTTGAATCCTGCTGTAATCATGGTTATTAGGGCTCATAGGTACTCCCACTTTGAATGCAGCAAACCAGAAAAACCTATGATTGAGTTTTCCTAATTCCTGTTTGATATAGTTTATTGATTATATAACTGAACAATAAGAAAATAAAGGATGTACATGTGAGTAACAAAGTGATCTAAAAGTTTTAGGTGCAGAAAATTTCTTGGTAAACCCTTTTATGAAATTAATTCCATTTGATATCAGTTTAAAATATCCCAAATGAAATTGTAATTGATAATCTAGAAAAATACCTTAATCATATGATAAACAGTTACCAGTTGCTGATTTTATAATGTGTAATTATCCTCAATATTCCTAGATTTGCCAAACGGGGTATTGAAATGCATACTAATATACATACAAGTCTTAATTTCAACCCTCTCACCATATACTACCATGAGTGCAAATGACAAAGCCTAGAACTTTACCAGAATAAATAGCACATTTATTCTTAACCTAGTGTCAGTTGATGCCCTGGTAGTTTTTCTTCATGCAATTTTGTTAATCACAATTTTATCAGTCCTAGTAATATTTTGAATTAGTCCTACAACTTTGAAAAATTGCATAATTTATCTTTTTTAAATTCTTCATTGAATAAGAACAAATTTTTTATATTTCATTAGTTCATAGATTTTGATATATTTGTATAAATAACTAAAAAATTTAAATTTATTGAATTCTCATTGTAAAGAGGCTCAAGTAAAAAATAAATAAATGAAGCAACAATCAGGTCAATGCAACATACAATTCACGACAGAGGGAAGAAAATGAAGATGCATTTGATTGAAATCCTCACAATATCTTTTGATAGCTTTATTACAAATTAAAATAGAAATTCTTTATTTTCAATCAATCCCTATAAGAATTAAACTCATTAAAACAAAAATGTAAAGCAAAAAAACTCTGTAAATAGAATAGTAGCATATTGAGATTGAAAATGAATAAAAAACACTTTAATCAAAAGTACCCCAAATTTACAGACTTAGGAAAACAGACACATCTAATCAAAATCATTTCTTGTAAGAGAAGCAATACACCTGAAGAATATCTTTCAGGTATTAAAAAAATTACAAAATTTAATAAATTAAGCAAAACAAATATTTCGACCAGTTTTTTGAAACATTTCCTTACTTCATTCTATGGATATGTTTAATTTTAAAGGTCAACTTTAGTGACAAAGAAAAACCAGAACTAACAAATAACAAAGAAAAAAAAACAAATGGGAAAGAGTGCATTATAATGGTTAATGATTCTTTTCACAAGGTTTGAAAAGTATTCGCACAGTTTTATTTATTTTTTATGAATTAAGTGGTATAAAATAACTAACTCACACTTTTCTAGTGAAATGAATAGAAAATGATAGGAAGAATACTAATATTCTAAATTAAAAATTCAAACATTTATCTTCTAAATAAAAAAAAAACTTCTTTAAATTAATGTAGTAGGAATTGATGAGAACCACCAATTGTTTGGCGATTATGTGAAACATAATTCAAATTTTTCAACTTAATCTTACACTGTCTAGATCACACATTTGTGAAGGTATATGCTCTACACACTGGAGATTCTTAATATAATAATAAGTCAATACGTAAATTTAAATACTTAACAATATATTGCCAGTAATATAGAAATTGTAACTACATATATTCAAATTAATCCTTGTAAAATGAGTAAAGTAATAAGTTACTTCTATAAATGATATCTTTTAGGATCTTTAGATTCAAACAGTGAATCACAAACAGAACATATACACCTTTTTAGCTCGAGTTTCTTTGTAAGGCAGCTTCTACACAGAAAATGCTGACAAGGAAGAATATATAAAATTCCCTCCTCATCACATTCCTGACATTTGTCTTTCGGCACTTCAGTTGGTTGACTAAAATTGGTGAATGATGGAAGACAGGAGAGGGCATTTTTCAATGCAGCATCAATAGAGTCATTCAGAAGGTCTTCATGAGAACTGTTAGACAGTCTATCGCACATCACAGATGGAGTTCTTGAAGATGTATGTTCTGGATGTGTTCCACTACTTGATGCAACATCAAGCATTTTTCTTTTCTTTTTCATGTTCTCAATACATTTGGTGTCAAAAAGCGGTTTTTCTCTTCCACTAGTTTTGACCTTACTGGCTACTTCAGTATTGGCCGAACCTGAGTTTTCTTCTAACTCTAGAAATGATGGTTTAGAACAATTTTCTAAAACAGGTTTCACTTCTGTCACACATTTCTTTCTAATTCTTTTAGTACCAACTGTTCGGGGAACATTTTTAACAACATCTAAATCTGAATTGTCCAGTAAGAACTTATCAATCCTGGCTTTTAATGACACATCAAACACAGGCTTTGATGAATTTGTGAACAATTTGCCTGTAAATGGATCGCTAGGCTTTCTACCCCAATTGGCTTCATGACTTTCATGTTTTTCAAGAGTTGTTTGATCAATTACTTTGCCACAAGGTAAAGTAAATGGTAATACCATAATTTCACATGTAACCGAATCCAAGAAATCATCTGGTATTTCAAAGTCAGACACAGTTAATGCCTGAGCAGTCGATCTCAAAACATCAACCTCCTTTTGTCTTTCCTCATTTGGTAAATAAACAGATCTATTATCCTTCTGAGCCCACAATGCTGCAACTTTCAATCGCACTTCTTTAGAACAAGAAAGGCTAGGATATCCCCATACTTCCACTTTTAGAAGGGCTGGAACAGAGGAATTAATAGTTTTCATAATTCTAATTTGTAGTGAACACACTGATGCAAGACAATTGTTTCTTGTAAACAAACGTCGACGTCCAAAACCACTAATATTTTCATTGAAGGGTTGAAACATGTGATGGAAGAGAATACCAGGTTCTTCCTGTAGAAAACCTGTTCCAACATTAACAAAAAAGTTATCTGAATCTGATGATGCATGTTTAGTACACGTAAAGATCTGAAAACCACTTGACTTCTGATTGCCAACTTGGGGCCAAATTATGATATGACTTATATTGATTTTACACATGAAGTTGAAAAACACATCAACAGGTGGTCGAATAGTATGATACACCATGAAACCTTTCTTCAACACATTTGAATCACTTGACACCAAATTAGCAACTTCATAGCCTTCTGCACAAACAGAAGTTGATGTAACAACAGGGTTCAAACAAGAATGACAAAAGTTGAAGTAATCTTTGTTTTCCATTACACAAATGGGGAGAATTTCAAGATGTCCTACCAGCAACACTCAAGCCTCCCAAAATTATCATAAACTTTTGGCAAAACTATCCTTTCGAAATATCGTACACCTAACAACGCCTTATCTCCGTTAGAGAGAATGATATTGTACGAGCTTCTGATGTGGGCAGAACATTCTTATCACACTCCCTCGTTCCACAACTGTCAAAACAATTGAATATTTATTTACGTATGCACGTGTCCGTTCAAGTGCATTATTCCAATCACATACACAGAACATGCCAACATTCTTCTTAATTCATTAACACATAACAATTCTTAAAGAAACCATCAAAGGTGACTGACCATGATTACTGACGATCACAGATTAATTTATGCCGTTGAACACAGAACATTGCCAACGTGGAATTCACGGGCATAAAAGGGAGAAAGCAGTTTCGAATGAACGTAATTTCATGCTAGTGAATACAAAAGGCAGAGTCAAGGCCTACTCTATCGGACTGGAACTAATTCCGTTCAATCTTATGTCCTATCCAGTCGGTCGTGAGCTGAGCAGAGATTTCACGGTAACAGCAACTGTACAGTCATGACGGCTAACTTTCATGANCTTATGTCCTATCCAGTCGGTCGTGAGCTGAGCAGAGATTTCACGGTAACAGCAACTGTACAGTCATGACGGCTAACTTTCACGGTAACATCATAGAGTTAAAGATAAATAGAGTTTGCCGTTGACGAGCTCTAAAGCCCCACAATAAAATAAAAAATATATATATACACACACACAGCACACACACATAGAGAGCGAGTGAGAGGGGCAGGCAACCGAGTTCCCCCACCAAAGACGATGTGCGAGAGAGAAATAAATCTCATCGTTTTCCCCTGCGAACAACCAGTGCATAAGGCTGTTGGGTCTGTNAGACAGGTGTAAATATATATATATGAAATATGTATATGTCTTATGGGTAACAGCAGCAGTCGGCAGCAGTCATGACAGCTGACAGTTGCTGTCAGTGTACTGACATGTCACTCGTGTTCGCTGTGGATTTCGTGCGGGGGGTAATTTAAATTCATGGCGGCTAAATTAAGTCTATAAAATAGTTAATAGAAATCTAATGAATGTCTATTCCGAAAAGTAAGTCTTTTTCAGATATACAAGTTCTTCCACATTTCGAAATGATCTCCAGATAAAACATTTCGATACAATATTTATTACGATCGATAAGTATAGCTCATTTTCCTTTCCATTCATGCCCCTTTCAAAGATATTTTTCCAATTTTCACCTTAATATTCTGCAACTCATGTGCGCATGTGATACCAATTTAAAAACAACAACATTGGAACCAATTTGGAAAAAACACCCTAAAAGCCATGGATAATCGAAGTCCATAGACCTCTTAATGTGGATCGAAATTAAATATTTGTAAAATAATATCTACAGATTAATGTCAGGAGGCCTCGCACTTGCCACCAAACACGGTAAAGTGATTTCACCCTTCTCGAGGGGTAACGAGCGTCAAACATAATCCGTGCTAGGACAGAGGATACTGGGCGGGCAATACCTTCGCACTGGACTCGACTCAGTTGAAACGAAATAAGTTTTTTCGGTATTTCTTCAGGCTAACTTGAATATCATATTTATTTCCCGACTCAAGTTGAGAAAAATTCTGTTGTTTGGGGATTGAACCACTGTGTAAGAACTTCTTTCGCCGTGTTACAAGTGTAATATACTGAAGAAAAAAAACGAAATCTCGAATGACTCAAGCAAACGCTTATTACTTAGGGGCTTCCTTGAAGTATAAGTGCAGACTCTGAAATCAACCTTTGTTTTTTTCCTCCGTTCTTCTACATTTTGGTATTCATTACGAAATAACGCCTTACGCGTAACAAAACACGTCGATCCAGTGACAAGTATTGATTGTCTGAAAATCGTATAAACAGCTACATTCATCTGTCACTTCATTCCAAAATACAACGGCATTGCTATTGTTGCCTACTCGGGAATTACAATATATCAAGTGGTAATCAGAGAACCGATGCTTCTATGGTCAGAATTGCATAATATTAAGGTAAAATTATGAAGAAATAATTGCTGGCGTCTTGCTTTAAAGCAGTACACATTTGTGATTGTATGTTTTTAGCGATGCAAGCTGGTATTTGTTTAATTTTGTTGATATAAACTCAGAAAGTAGATCAATTCGAAAGAAATTACGACCTTGTTGGTGAACAAAATTACTTTTATGTTTAAAATTATTGCCCTCCTTTTTAGTGCAATCAAGAAATTTTATTAAAAAAAAAGAAGCCAAACAAATATTTTTCATGAGCTGTAAGGATTTATCACAACCACTTAAAAAGTGTGTAATTCAAGTATTGAAGGAAAATTTATGAAGTTGAACATTTAGACAATTTTTTGTAACATTCAAATGCACTTAACTTACGTGGTAGATGTGTGTTATCTGGTTGTTAAGAGGTTGTTTCTTCCTCTTGAGCAGACAGGATATCCAACATTCTCAAGGCATTGTATTTTCTACTTTTAGAAACATAATGTATGAGAAAGCAAACAAATTGCTTCTAGTTACTACAGCATCAGCAGTTCCCAACAACCTTGCAGTACAGTCTTTTGGCAAAAATTCTCAAGGGTTTGCTATTGGAGTTATTCATGGAGGATATGTCAACATTGTGCCTTTGCGAGAAGGTGAAGTCAGATCAAAATATATTCCGTGTGTTGAACCAGGAACACGACCTAGACATGTTACTACTACAGTAACCCAGGTAAATTGAAAGGGGCAACATTGCTTTTACAGAATACATAAGAAACAAGACTAATATTGAAGCATGTATATTCATTGTCATCACCTTAAATTACATAATAACCATGCTTGTGTTAATTGTTAATGATATATATAAATAAAATTGCAGGTTCTAAGCTGATTTACTTTTTCCAACTGGTTTAATTTGAGTTTGCTGTTGCAGGTAAAATGGTTTTCTGTACATAATGTACAAATTTTAGCTATAACTTCTACCCTTGGGTTACAAATCTACGATGAAGAGGGGCGTAAATGTTTGTACACACATCCTTGTACAGATTCTAATTTGACAAGTGACACTTTTGCAAGAGGTTTAGCGTTAGTTTCCAATGAAAGACTGTGTGTTGGTAAGTATTTTATTTGATTCCAATGAGCTCCACGAAAAATTGTATTGTTTGGTTAAAAAGGATTATTATTTTAGGTAACAGTTCAGGATCTATCCGTGTATTTAAAACTCCACATGACACAAGTGATTTCCTTCATCTCGAAAAGCTGCTGTCTCATAATAAGGCAATAACAGACATTGCTGCAAATGAATCTCAAGAATTAATGGTATCTGCTGATGACAGTGGTTTCATAACATTGTGGAATGTGAAAGATACTATTCAGTACATAACTTCTATAGCTGGCATTGGGTAAATAACCACAACTGGATTGTCAGATTGGAAATTCTTTTGTGTTTGAAATATTACTCAAGATTTTGTTGATACTTTTCAGATTTCCATGCACTAGTATTCAAATGTGGAAAAATCTGATTTTGGCTGGTTATGGGTCTGGACATATCAGAATGTTTGATTTTAGAACTTCTCGTTTATTATCTGAGGTTGCTGCTCATGCAAGGTGGATAACTGGATTAGACGTTGCTTCCAGCAGAGGTTTCCTGCTTTCTGTTTCTGAAGATTCATTTGCAAAGATATGGACTATTGATGCTGAAGAAAAATTGGTAATTACTTGAATATTAAATATTCACTTAAGTGAATGAAATTCCTTGAGTAGTCAGCAAATGAGCTTACCATTTATGTTCTCACAGATTTTGCATAAACACACAGCTGCAGTGGACAACAAAATGCTTGTCGGAGGGAAGTTTCTGAACTCTTATGGAACAGAATTTTGTGTCTCATCGTATGATGCCAACGATGTCATTTGTTTTTCTGTTTGAAACTGTTAGTGTTAAGACATATTTCAAATTAAGTAAAGGGAAAGAAATGATATCTTGTTTATATGAATTGCTGTGCATTAATCATCAATTCCGTCCTGAATAATAGTATTAAAAACAATAAGGATATAATATTTTGAGAAGAATCAAACAATTTTCTATGAGTATTTTGTTACACAAGAGAGAGGATAATTATGGAAGCAGCTTAGTTTTCAAAAGAAAACTACTAAAATGTAATGCTTTCTTAGAACAACAAAATAAATTATAATTCAACAATTCATAACAACTATAACTCGCAGTCTTCTTAATATCACAATTCATCCTTAGAGTCAAAACGTCCTAGTTTTTCACTTAATTTATCAAGCACACTGGCAATACCAGTGTAATATGAATGATCCTCATCCACATCTTCCAATGAATTGCTAGACTTCACAGGTTTAACAAGGCTTTCTCTAACTGATAATTCATGATACCATAGTTTTAAGCCTGATATCATTCTCTTCAAATTTGGAATATTTTTAAATTCTTCACTACATAGATCGGACATTGTGAGAAGGGCTTCAGCTACTTTCTCCACAAAGTCATGCTCTGGACGCACAGACATGTCAGTTATTGCAGAAGTCAAATCATCTCTCCGCTTCACACGGCTCCAATTTTGATCTTGAGCTAATAAAACTTCTGGAACTCTTGTACACCAACCATGTTCAATTAAAGATTCTTCCAAGCCCACAGTCTTATACTGCTCCAATCTCATCTTCAAATCCTTTTGATTTGCCGAGTGCTCCAAAAGCAATAGCTTTGTATTTTCACGCTCCAATAACAAATCGTACAGTAAAGTTATTATTTTTATCTGAAAAAAAAAAGAAATGCACATCCAATAATTTGTTTAAATTGAAATAAATTATACCTTTATTTTGTACTGACTTTTAATTTATGATTTTCCTTTTCAAATACTTGAGCAAAAACAGACAGTCCACCTTCCTTAACAAACTTTTCTTGAGCAGCAGGAAAATTTCTTATTAAACATGATATTGCGTACACAGACCTAATTTGCACAATTACATCTGAATCAAGCCACAATGTTTTGAGAAGAGAACTTATAGCACCATTCTCCAAACCAGCAATTTGAACTTTGACATTACTCTGTGCAGCTGATCCTAAAAGATGTGCAGCAGCTGCTCTCAGCTGAGACTCGGAACTATTCAGCATAGGAAGCACAATATCTGAAACACTTCAAAGATAACTTCAATAAACAATTATCCCACATGAGGTATAAAAAACATCTTAATTTTTAAGCACTGGTATCTTACCCTTCCAACTTGATGAACTCCAGTGCATTGTCAAACTGATGAACTAAATATTCCAAATCAGTTAAGATTAGTAGTTTCTCATCATATGATTTTGCATTTTGACTTAATAAGCCTTTAAATCTATTAAAAAGCTCATTCACTATTTCTAAATCAGTTTTTACCGTTAGGTTAAGTTTACCAAAAGCTTCCTTAAGTTCCTTGTAGGACCTGAATTTTTCACGAATGGAATTTCCAACCTAAAAATAAAAGTTTCATTTTTATTTATATGTAAGCAACTGTTGACATATTTAGGCAAAAGAAATTCCATCTTCTACAATGTCAATAATTTGACTGACCCCAAAATGACTATTTCATTATTGTGTGACATGTCCATGATGATCAGAATATTTAGAAAATGGAATCACCAACCCATAAGATCAAAATTGACTGAAGTATGAATTTAATTAAAATGTTTTTAGCTACTTCAAGTTTGCCATCACATTTTAAGTCAGTCAATAATGATCAAGTTTATTTTGATTGTGCAAGTCGGTGATTTAAATTCAGCCCTATTTGACATCAATACATGCCATCAAATGAAGTCATTGATAAAGATATAATGAAATAACAAAGTCCATGATGATAATGACTGAATGAAATAGGGTCAAATAGAACAGTTCCCTCAATGATATTTTCTTCCTTGTGACAAGATTTCAGTTGAATGTTTGAATAGGAAATATCAAATATTTCTCTTTTTTAAATTTGAGCTTTAGGGTTTGCCAATACAGAGGTTATTAAAACCCTTGCAGGATCAAATATTTCAATATAATAAGTTGGTAAAAAGATACAAAATATTACATGATGCAATGTTTAACGACTACAAATAAAGATTGGAAGGACTAGTAGACTACTAATATTCTTGAGAGGACTTACATCATCTGCGGTAAACTGTCTTGTAGATTCAAGTTTCAGTAAAGATTCTTTGACAATTTTAGAATGCTCAGTAGGAACGTTTTCTTTCTGGTTACCTGCTTCTTCCTTGCTAATAGATAGAACATCTGTTTTCTTATTACTAGAACCATTTGACATAAGTTTTGCTTCTTTTTTACCTGTTTCCAAATTTATCCTTACATGAAGTCCTTTTGGAATAGCTTGGCCTGAAAAAAAATCAAAATTTGGAATACATAACAGTAAGAAAACGTGAACAATTAACAATAAATTAAATTACCATGAATCATTCTCACCTTCTTTAACAGTTTGCCATTCATCAGTTGGTTTAAATACAGATTCATTTTCTTCCAATTTTTTCTTATTTCCGACATTTAAATTCGCGGAAACAGTGTAGCAAATGACACATAAGAAAAAAAATGATATCCTCATTTTCACATGAATTTCACACGCAATGACTTTTATCAAAAAAGATGGTGAGTTTGTTATTACGAATCAAAACATTCGATAAAGCTTAGTCCAAACTGCTGAGAGAAATGTTGGTTCCTTTTAAAAGGCACAATAGCACAAAATTTCATCATTTCTAGATTGAATATTCCTAGTTGGAGGGAAGGGAAGGAAGCTGCACGAGTTGCCAGCTAGTTGCTATGAAACACATCTTCTCGTTGCTATGATACATTCACATTTGACCAATCGTGTGAGGCATGTGTGAGGTCTATACTGGAGTTCATCATCCAATCACATTTCACCACACCTCTCGCCCAACGAATTTCAAGGTGGGATTGACAGCGTTGCCTTATTTCATGAAATCCATCACTTTTCAACAATGTTGCCATTTCTGTAAAATTAAAGAATTATTTTTCGATTCTTAGTTTTCTTTTACTTTTCAATACGAGAAAAAAAATGTTTTAGTTTATCTCAGATTTTATGTGTTTCTTTCCTTAAATTTAAGTGTAAAAGACCAGAGAACATTTCATCACGTGACCCGACAAGTCGAGCGCGCCATTTCAGCACTTCTGTTCTACCCTTGTGTTCCTTGCGTTGGTCGAAGCCGGTTGTGCCGGGTGTGCAACTGAAGTGTCTTCAGCGGTAAACACGTGGGTTTCTAACGGTTTTCCATCGAAAACTTTTCTGTATTATTTGGCGTGTTACCTGGATTATTAAGCAATGGTTGAAGAATATTTTTGGGGTAAGTGGACATCTATATTATGGAATTTTGTTTTGATCTCTCGTGCAGTTTCAGATTTCTTACACGGTATAATGTGAAAGAAAATGGATGCTCCACTGTTGGAACTCCGTGGATGTTGAATGTTTAAATTGAATTTTCAAAGTATATGCTATTATAGCGAATTTTAAGTGTTATTATGTAAACGTAACTTGTGGATTTACACGTGTTTGTTAAATCTGAACACTGTGTTTCAGGCTTGACCTTGGATTCTGAAGTTTCATCTGGATCTTGGGATCCAGAGAATGATGCTGCAGACGGAAGCAAATTTGATATTCAGTCAGATCAAACGCTCGTCATAAGACAGGTTTGGACAAATTTTATGTTTGCTTATTTTCCATGTGTTTTTGGACAATGGAATTTTTAATGGACAAATTGATTTTTTTTTCCTTTTAGGCTGTACTTGGAGCAAAAGCAAAGCCAGATGAACTCAATATTGTTGAAGTGACAGTTATGGGTTTTAATAAGAGTTTAAAAATTCCAGTTATTCGTCTCAAGGTAGGAGAACAGACACAGTCAAGATTGGATCTAACATTCCCAGATCCACCTGTAACCTTCAATCTTGTTGAAGGCAGTGGACCTGTCCACATTACTGGGAACATTGGTGTTGGTGGGTGTAAATATCACCTTCTTATATTCTTGCAACATATTATATTATTAGAACGTTGAACTACAACTAAGTTTCTCACCTTTCAGCAAGTGGCCCCCTGAATGACATGGAAGAGGAGGAAGATGAAGTGGATGATGATTTAGATGAAGAGGAGGATGAGAATATTGAAGAGTCAGAAGATGATATGCAGAAAGTAAGTTGATCCACAAGTGTTCTTGTGACTTGTAATTTGCTATTTTTCTCAAATTATGACGGTTCTTCTGAAGTCGTAGTGTTACTTGCTTTTAATTTGTTTATTCAACAATTTTCCACATCAAAACAATTTAAGAGTACTTTGTCTTTTATGGTGTGGTGGAATGGGTTTTTTATTGCAATGAATAGTTACCTTGATATAATCCAGCTGAGTATGGGTTTTAATAAACTTCCTGATTTTTTCTTTAATTAATGAGACCTTTTTTTAGAATGAACCAATTGGATTAGCCTTCCTGTTTTTTCTTAGTGAGATTGCAATATTTTAGTTCGATTATTCAGTTGCACACTTCTGAACATTTATAGTTGTCTTATTGTAACCTGCATTTCACTGTTACCGTTTGTGAGAATCTTAGGGGTTTATACCATGCCAATTGGGCCAAATTTCGCCTCACGGTCCAAAGAGGGTTCGAAAAAATGATTAATGTCATAATACTACAAATATTATTACGGTTCCGAAAATATAAGTCGTATTCCTCGCTCTTCATATTTACGGTAGTTATAAATAAATAATGTTCCGCACTATTTTCTTCTCTCCGCCACCGTTTATGTTAGTATGTTAGGGGTATGTTAGTTATAATATGGCTCGCGACAGCGAGCCATGAACAATTATAATGAACAATGATGTTAGGTTAGCCATGAACAATGATGTTAGGTTTGTTAGACCCGGCGATTTAGTTTTAAGAAAATATGTTGTACGTGTGAAGATGGAGGCGATGGTGGAGGTAGCAGCACTCGCGGAAGGATATACGAAGAATAAGGTTATTTTTCTACGGCGTTGGACCGTGAGGCGAAATTGGTCCGCCAATTGCTTGTATTAATTAGAAGTTTTCATGGGTATAATTTTGTTTTAGGCTGGAGAAAAAAAGAGAAAAATGACAAATGCTAATGGGAAAAACAAGAAAGCAAAGATGGACGAAGCTAATGATGAGGTGAGCTACAAAATTGCATAAACATTGAAGTTGCTGCAGATTGGCATTTGTATTACTTAAGTTTGTGTGAATTTTAGATTGATGATGATGACGAATTAAAGAAGAAAAAATTAGCAGCTGGCAAGAAAGAAAAACCAAAGAAGAAGTAAGAACTATTTGTGTTAGTTTTTATGTGTATTGAGTTGAGATCTTGGAAGGTAAAGTTTTACCCAATGTACATAAATTGAAGACACTGCCAGCATATTTTTTTTGTATGTTGACTGCAGTATTTGTTACTGCATGTATGGTAACTAAATCAGCTTTATGGAAGGTAATGTTTTAGGAATTTTTTTGAATATTCTGTGATGTACTAAGTTATTTTGGGAAAATCTCTAAGGCAGTTATGCTTGTGAAAATAGCTAATGTTCTTCGTCACATTTTTGTTGTGTATATTCCATAATTGAATGGTTTTAATTTTATGTAGTGTGAGTGAATGAGTGCATACATCTGCCTTATGTTAAGTAGATCTGTTCATTTGAAAATTGTCTTTTTTTTTATTAAAGTCTTGTAGTTTTTGTATTGTGGAGTTAATGTTATTCAAGAAAGTTCCTTTCCTTCATTGTATTGTTAATGGATTTTTCTAGGCTTAATGCATAGAGATAAAGACTGAATTCTCTTGTTGGGTGTAATTTCAGTTTATGAATTAAATCTTGTGGTGTGGATTTTCTATTATGCCTTTTGAACAGTATGAAAGTATTTTATGGAGTATATCCAGTTAAACTTGTAGGATCCTTAGGAAGCGATGTTCCGTGCCCTAAAATGTAGACTAGTTTTCAATGAGATGTTTGGAATTCTTTTTTGCCATGAAAACAAATTCCATTGAATTAAGTTGTAGGTAACCTTGAAAGGTATAATCGTGTAACTTGCTGTAATTGAATTGTTTCTCGTTGGCTGATTTTCATGGATAACTAAATAGGCCTCTGAAAATTTGTCTCTGATGCCTAAATTTGACAAACAAAATATGAAGGTATTAATATTGAAATATCTGACAAAATAGTTTTTCTCTGTATACTTGTCTGAATTTTTTGAGTATTCAGTTTTGATTGTGTTAATTAGTTCAAATTCATGTATTTTGAGAAGTTGATTTCTTGAAATTAGGGTTGTCTAAGCACAACTTTGTTTATTAGGAGAGTAATAGGTTTTAATAGAAAGTTTTGATTACCTGTGCTCACATGTTTGAGTAACGTGTTGGGATAGTATAAATGTTAAATTTTTGTCAAATGAGTTCATAACCTTCCAAATTGAATAAGATTTGTACAGGTAAGTGGTAATCAAGTTGAGCTCTGAGAACTACGAAGTGTCACAAACAGGTAAGTTGATACTGTAGTTTTAAAAATTGGCATGGAAGCAGTATAAGGGAATATTCTTTTATTGTACTTGGTTTGTAGTTTGATTTCTATGCATAAAAATGGGTGTTGTCCAAGCTACATCTTTTTACTCTAATAAAATTTGGAGCAGGTAAGTGGTGCTATATTGGATGCTGAATTATAACTTGTGAAGGTACATGCTTCTAATAGTATGGTACTAGATTTTTCCTTTATATTTTACTTGTTGTGCATTCAATATTCTGCCCCTTGTACTTCACTATGCTCTAAGAGGATATACCAAGTGGTCCTCCTTTATATGTACATTCATTCAACAATTTCTATACTACTTTACAGAGTAAAAGCTTTGACTTTGTTTTTATTCTTACCAGCCATTAAATAGGTAGGGTATTGCCTAAAGAAATTGGGGCAATTGTGGATTTTTAAAGCACAGGTAAGGGTTTTCTTTTCAGTTAAGTGTCTTTTTTTATTTAAATTGATAATTTATAATAAATTAGGGAATAGTTTAGAGCTGAATTTGTGATAGTTGCAGTAGTACTGTTGGGAATGTATAGCCAACTTTTTTAACTGATGTTTTGTTGACATTTATTCCTTGTGCATTTTGCCTTGTAAAAAGGTACGACATGCAGACTAGCATACATTGAGTATTGGTTACTTTTATCGGGAATCTTTAGTGCCAGACAAGTCTCCATCCTGTACCAGAAAGTTTGATTGACATTCTGCGGTGATAGTGTTTTACTCTGTTCATAGCCGTATTGCAATACATAAAATGAAGTTGAACTGTCTTTGTTGGAGTTATATCCTAAAAGTAATTCATGCTTTGTTAATGGTAAGGCTTTTCAAGGGTACTTTATAAGTATTAGTCAACAGATTGGCTGATGTGAGAAAATTTATGTTAACATGTTCTGGATAGGCATTGCTTCTTTGTCCTTTCTAACCTCTTCAATTTGTTTCTGTAATTAATATACTTAAAATCACCATGCATTACTCATCTTTGACAGAAATGTATTTATGCGTTACTTACATATTGTGAAATATGAGACTGCAATGTAAGTATAAAATGATTTGAACACAAAATTGTGATCTTCGAATGAAATGAGGTGTGCACACAGAAGCTTCTATTGGTTCAGTTTCTTTTGAACATTGAAGCACTTGATCTTCCTTCAATGCTGGGTAATTTGATTTTCTTGCTTTAACATAAGGAAGTTTGGAAATGACAGAAATGTTTTAATTATCTGGATGTTTTTGTTATGTCAATGATAATTTGCAATCTCTTCTATGAGGAAGAATCAATAAACATTATAAGAAAGTTATATTGGATTCATAATTATACATTTTGCTGATTTTACTAAGTTCCAATAATTTTTTCATTCCATTAATTAAAAGAGATCCCATTAATTTTTTACTTCTCACCGTACAATTCTCGATAACAATGATACTTTCAAATGTGGAATATGTTCAATATAGTGTTCTATATGTAAAAAACAATTTTTGTGATCTTCAGGCAAATGAGGTAACAGGTAAATGAAATCTATAGTTCTAAATATGTAAGCCAGTGAGGTAGGGAGATTGAATTTTTTCAAGAAAATAAGAAAAAAAATTGTATTGAACTAGGGGATTTTTGGTTGTATAAATGAGAGAAAACTGATTTTTTGGAAGAATGGAAGGAAACATATTACTTGTCTTTGTTATTTCTTAAAGACTCATAAAGTTTTGGATTATGAAATTAATTAATTGTGCAAATGCTGAAAGATGAAAAAGTGTTTTTCTGTGATGCTTTTTTTTGTATCATTTGATATTTTGTTTCTCCCCCACATCTGAGATTGGTGAAATGGGTTAAAAACAAGTAGTTTTCTCTGAAAAGTGATAGATTCTCTTAGTGAAGGTCACTTTTCATGCAAGGAAAGACTGTTTCTTTTTCTGTATGCTTTCATGGTTTTTTCTTTTGCATATGGGCTAGTACATTTTGGCGAGCTGATTCCATTGCCAAAAATTATAATTTTGAACATAATTTTCTATGCTCAGAATGGTTATCAATGACATGGGTTTGGGTATTTTAACTTTGCAACCTCTTAAATGTATATTATTGTTATTTATTTAGTTATATATTGTTTTAATTCTATGATTTTTCCTACATAACTTTTCAATGGAGTACAATACAACTCTAAAATAGTTTCAAAATTTGATCCGCCCACCCCATAATTTGATTACCTACTCTGAGTTAAGAATTTACCACCGTTAGTTGAATAGGGCTTACAAATTCTTGTCCGTTTTATATTGTGTTTGAATGCAAAGCCAGTAAAATTTATCCAAGATTTAATGAGATTTAAAAGTAATTTTTTATTTCAAAATTCATGGTGACAGTTTTTACGTTGGTGCAATTATAATGTAAAAGTAAATGTGTTATGTGGGTGAGAAGTAAATATTTTTCTTATACATCAATTTTATTTAATGCTAGTCCAAGTACCAAACTTGTGAATCTTCAATTGCTGTCACATAAAAATTGGGTTGGTTAATGGAAAATATACAAACATATCAATAAACGTGCTGGGGTGTGGGAAATCCTGGCTGTCCCTCTTACCTGGCGTAAGTTCTGTTTGTTTTACACTGAGAGACATTGGAAGCTAACTTACTGCAAAACCTGTTGTATCTAGCTCTTATTAGTTAACTACAACTGTAACTGTAATAATTTATCGGTTATATATAAATAATCTGCTACTATTTTGCTAATTTAAGAGTCTGTACCCTGCACCTGTGAATCCCGACTTTTCATAATATCCACTGTGAATAAAAACGATTTACCCATGAAGTCCCAAATAATTTTATTTTGTAAAAATTGTTGTTTTATTTGTTCATTATATAGATTCGCTGCTTTTATATGACAATTCGTATGAAATGAAAGAAATAATGCCTGTTCTCAAAATAGGACAGTGGTGTCTAACAGTATCACTAATATGAATTATCAATATGGATATTCAAGGTTTTCTTTTCTGTGGAATTTTTGCACTGTACCATTTGTGTTTCAATTTTGGTGACCTCTTTGTGTTTCAATTTTATGCTTGACACCTTTTTTTATCCACAATTTTGAAATTTTTCACGCTTTTCAAGTAACCCTCGAATTAATGCAAACAATCAAATTGCTAACTTGTATCGTCCAACCTACTGGACATATTTTTGGCTTAGAAACTTCTCTAATAAATTTCCTTTATTAGAAATTTTAATAATAGTAGTAAATCCCAGCGTACTTTTTGAGGAAAGCAAAATTTAGATAAGTTACTCTTCGGAAACAAGCACGGGACTATTCCATCAATTCCTATTATTTAGTCCCAATGGCATATAAATTACACTTTGCATAGTGTCATGCTTGAAGTAGAAAGTGGTGGGTATTAATATTTGTTGACAGAAAAAAATAATAAATTACATCAAAATGTTTGTAAAATTATTTGAATATATAGGAATGCATTCACTTCAAATGATTCTTCATTTTTCCATAATGTAAAATTCCAAAATTTAATGTGAAATTAGCATTATTTATAAAAGATATTCCAGTAAATCACTCAACAAAAAACATTTTGAAGGGTTGCTTTAAAGTTTTATTTTTGTTTATATTAAGTGGTCTCAAGAGTTGGATGCTAGGACTTAATTGGTTGAATGCTAACAATTCTGCCTGTTTGTAGCCAGCTCGGTTTTTCTGTGCTCCATCATTTTTGTTTGAAATTACTGGTATGTGGCTTCTCACCAGGTTTTATTTTTTTCCCTTTATTGTATGGAACTGGGAATGATCTCAAGATGATGAGGTACATGCAAACAATTCCATGTAGAATGCGGAACTAAATTTTTGGTTGATAATCTCTTCCCTTTGTAAAAGATTTTATTGAAAATTTTGTATATCAAAATCTTGTTACTTTTAAATGCAAAAGGTACTTATTCCATTCAAATGTTGATTTCCTTGACTACATTTCAACTTTTTTTAAAAAGTTTCTAATAATTAAAATATAATCTTTCTCTTCCTTGAAGAATCTTGTGGGGTAAAGTTATGATCATTTCTTGCTTAATGATGAAGAATAAAGGGAAGTTGCAAAATAGTTTATACTATGGAAAATTGACTCATTATACCAAATCATTTTCCAAAAATATTTAATTATTCCTGAAAAATTCCTTCCTTCCTTATTTGAGCAAATAAGATAAGTGAGCTTGGATATAATTCAAGATAATGTCCTCATAATGTAAAAAATTACTCTTTTCCGTATTGTGTATTTTAAGAAGAACGGGAGGGGAGTCTAATCTCAAATTGTTGTTACTGGAAAATTGGTCACCCAGGTTGTGTAAAGAAAATTCTTGAGTTTGATACTTGATTAATTAGTAATTGTATTCAATAATGTAATTAGTTATTAGTTGGTGAAACCCAGGATAAGTTGTTAGTTGAGGATTTTTTTTTTTGGAATTGATATGGCACTGATAAATATATTAGACTATCAAGTTCGTTTTGTACATCTAAGCTTAAAAATGTATTTTGTCACTTGCAGTTAGAATGATAGTGTATGAATGACTGAAATGTGTGTAATGGTGTTTCTGTGTTCTAACCTCTATTGGGAAGTTATCTGATATAAATTCACAACAGGAGTATATATTAATATATTAGAAAGAGATTTTTGTTGTTAAGGGACACTTGTGTATTTAATGAGTCAATGCCTTACCGCCACGACAATAATGATTCTCAGCTAACTTATTCATTGTACCTGTTTGAATTTTATTTTAGAAGCATATTCCCTTCTGAAAGGATTTATAATACGATGCATTAGATGATCATAAGACCATAAAGAGTGGAGTTGAATAAAGTAATAGATCTGAGTGATATAATGCAACTTGAACATGAATTAGCAAGTTGAATAAAAGAAAATTAGGTTATTAGTACCAGGCTTGCTTTGTGTGTCTATAAGATCAATTAGCTCTCAAAAGTAATTACTTCATTATTTTATTTTAAATTCAGGGCTTTTTATAATCCTGAAACTGTTGAGAGCAATGCGACATTCAATATGTTCTTATCAGAGGTTATCTATGGACTGAAAACACTTTTGCTAACTGCTCTCTCTCTCTCCAGGGAAGGAAGTACCCTTTGTCTAGAATATTACAAATTCTGCTTCCTAGAGGAAGAGAGTTTTCCTGCAGCAATGTACCTCACATGAAGAGTTTAAGTGATACTTATTAAGTATTTGTTGAACTTTCTCTAGTTGGAGGATGTTTTCTTCTGAATTGTTTGAAAATGGAAGACTGGAGGATTTCAGGAGCTGATATAGTTCTTGAAGGATGTGTACTATTGCCCCACCAATAATCAACTTCAGAATTTTCTGGACTCCTTGTGGTGCAATCCATATTTTTGAGATGAGTAAATTGTAAGGACGAAAAGGCTGTGCTTGGAGACTCTTTAGAATGCAAACTTGCATCACTTGTCTGTACTTTTCCTGCTTTTGTTGTCCTTGATTTACTTCTTTGTGTAACTGAGTGTTTCTCTTCATTCCTGTAAACATAATCTATATGCAAGATGTGCTATTAAGAGAAGAAGATAAATAAATTAACATTTTAATTCAAGTGGAATTTTTAATTGTGTCTTCTTATATCAGGAATGAACAAAATATGTCTAGATACCTTGAGTTTTCCAAGACACTAGTGCTGTAATGTCGTATGACATGTGAACTCAATCTTGTATTACCCATTTGCAGAGTTTTACCTTCGTTTAGGTTACTTTTTCCGACTGTGGTTTTAGCTTTTTGAATTTCTAGTCGTAGTTGTGAATTCTCGTGCATTAAGCGGCTATTGCGTTGAAGAACCTTGAAGTATGAATGAGGAATAACAATTTGTTGAAACAAATAATTGAGTACAGTTATCAATGTTACCTGTAACATAACTGCGTTGGAAGGATTAAGTGGTCGCTGAAACTGTTCATCAATCAACAGGTTTACTTCTCTTCTTGTATCATCCAACTGTTTCATCATTTCAGCCATTACCTAAATTGATTCATGAAAAATATTTTACCATGTATTAAAAATTTATGGTGTATTCAATTCTTACAAGTGTAACAATTCAGTAAAATTCGGTTAAGAAATTTCCCACATATTTTCCTGTTTATAATGTTGCACTACGTTGGTCCCTATAATACTTGCATATGAACCAATTGTTAAAATTCATGTTAAAAACGTTAGTTTAATTTGAGTTTGCATTAAACAGTACAGTTCGGTAGTCTACCAGTTACAAGTTTGTACAATATACGATATATAATTTTACCTGTGAAAGAACTAATGATTTTTGAACGCATTAGTTACTCCTTATTGAATGGAGAAGGCAATTCTCTGAAGAATGGCCTGTTTTACCTGTTCAATCATATTGGGGAAAAAAATGTAAATAATACAGCATATTATTAATAATTAATAAAAGTTTAAAATGAAGAGCTGTTGAGCTTGTACTGTATATATTTAATTATTGTTCCTGTAATATAAAAATTAACTGCATCAATATTGTCATTAATTTTTATTATGTATTTATTTTTTAGGACTAATAATTATGTAGTGTTATGCAATTTCTTGAAACCCTACTTTAAGGTTATAACATTTTGAGAGCGGGGTCCTTTGAGAAATGTCTTCACCAGGATATACTGCATTAACTTGCTTTTGACCTCTTGTTATAAGTAAATTTGTAGATGTTTTTTGAAACATTAAATAAATTGAAAATACAGCTTCCTATATCTCATCTTAGTAACAACATTGTCAATGTTTTGTAGGACTTTATTTTTGTATAATTGAAGACTATCTTAAAATTTTACATCCAAAGGTTTTGATATACTTGAGTGTTTTTGTATTCAATATGTTATTAATAATTTTTTAAGAACTTTATTCATTAATATCTACTTGAGGTTTCTCTGATTGTTTATTTATCTCTATTACTTTATTATTCTGCCAATGTTTTGAGATTTATTGATCTCTTCATCAGGACCAGCTACAATTCATAACAACAGAGAGAAAAGGTAGTTATATACATAACAATTTTACTTTACATTCAATGCATTAATTATAATAAAGTACTAAAAATGTATTACATACCTGAGGTGCAGATACAATTAAAATCTTGTTATTCAAATTACTGCTGTCACTCACATTTAAAACACTAGTTAAGAATTAATATCATGGAAGGTTCGTCCAGACGAAACCTTCTCCGTCATTACATGATTGAATACTAAGATACACACAGTATGGGTAACTTGTTATACCAATACACAAGCATTACCAACATAAAATAAGAACTTCATTTATTATTTAACCATATATAAAACACTATTATAATCTTTTGTAAAAATGTTACATCCTAATTGAGTATTCACATTTTTATTCATTTTAATACAACGTTTCTAAAATCAATCTTTTGAAATAATTTTCCACTTCTCTTAAAATTTTCATATTTTTGAAGTTCATTTCATATTTATTATATTTGCAGTGCCTTACAATGTCACATTTATCATAATTAATATTTATATATTTTCTCTAATGTTCCTTTATCCTTGTATTCAATTTTCTCTTCGTCTGTCCTATATATCTAATGTCACAGTCTTTACAAGGAATGGAGTATATTACTTTTTTTTTTACTAAATCTTTCAATCCTATCTTTCTGACTTTTAACAAATTTAACCTTATTAACTACACAATACATGCTAGTGATTTTAAATTCCATTAATACATTATTTTTTTCTTTATTAATACTATATACATTTGGTATCACAATCATCATCATCTCTTCTAGCTTCAATACTGTTTTTATTACTCATTTCATTAATTACAATTTCATTACTTATATCTTTATTTCTTTCATAAAATGTTTTTGAAGAAGTAAAGAACATACTTGTAATGAATTAATTATCCATTAAATGTAATTAATAGATGATTAAGAAATTTAAATGGAAAAGATATAATGAACGAAATAAAGATATAAGTAATAAAGAAATAAAGATACAATCAATGAAACTCGAAATGCTGGCAGAATAATAAAGTAATAGAGATGAAGACTTGCTTACTTTTTTAAATATTTAAGTGAAAGTGAAGTGTTAACGTAAAATGATGAATGAAATGATTGTCTGAAATAGTGACACATAGCTTGGCAGTGTTTGATAGTGAACTATATTCCTCAAGTTTTGAAGCAGTTCTTCGTTTAATTTTACCTTTGAGTCGGTGGAGTGCACATGAGTAAGTTGAAGTTTGTTTTCTGTGTAATGTCTCAGACAAAGGAGTTGTAACCCTTTGAAATATTAGCAAAATAATTCATACACATTAGCCAACTGGCAATAGTGTTTTGCTGTTTAAGTAGTTAATTCCTGTATAAACTAATAAAAGTCAGTTCAATATGTACCTTCAGATACTCTCCCTGAAGTTTGGTATATTCTGATGAAATTTTATCCCTCGTATGCTTCATTCTTAAAAACTTTTGACACAGGGATGAAGATAGTAAAGAATTCTGTTCTAGCTTCATTTGTAGTGATTGAACTTTCAGCTTCATATTTGCCATCTGTCGAATATGGTTTCATTATTTATATTTTATAGGGACTGAAAGTTCAAGTGAATTAATGAATAACTTGCCTCATTTTCATATTGTTCTATGTGCTCATTCATTTTCTGGTGTGAGGGAATATTACAATAATTTTCTTTAATATTTCCTGCTTTTTCATGTCCCTTGTTTAGTTTTTTCCCTGATAATTCTTTGCAGAAGTATTCTTTCTCTTTGAGGTAGAAGAATCTTTCGTCTTCAAGTTGTTCTAAAACAGAGAACTGTGAATTATTATTTTAATTACGCTTTATTGTTTGGATTCAAGTACTCCAATAATTTTTTATACTTTCCTGAATTTCTCTGTTCAATTTTTGTCTACTATAGTTTAGGAGAAATCTCAGGACGGTGCATAGTAGATGATTTGTGCAATCGTGATCAGAGAAACCACCCCCTCACAACCGTTTTGTTCCTATAGTAACAATGTTTAGAGGGAGAAAGACAATTGGTGATTACCTCATTAAGGATGTAATATTTTTTATAATTCCTAATTTTAAATGGTTAAAATGAAATTATATTTTCTTGAAATTTGATGGGGGGGGGCTGATCTCCCATGCTCCCGCTAATCACCACCACTGTCTGTGGGCATCCCTGGACAATGAAGCATGCACCTCCACCGAGGTGCATTGACAGGGAAGCAATGGGTTAGCCACCTATAGAGGCGAATTTAAGGAGCGACAAATGTATATGTAAGAAAGTAAATATGGACAGTGAAGTTGTGGGGTTATATCATGAAATTATTTCAAAAAAGGTTGTGTAGTTATTAATTTTGTTGCAAAACATTTATTTCTGGAATTTTTATATGAAAACATAAGTCGTTTACGGGCAAATTTACAACACTTTTTTACCCAATTCTTACAATTATACAATTAATTATTTCATCTATTACTATAACTCTTATTAATCATCTCGGGTCTCCAATAAGTTTTTTATTATCAGTTTTTTGCTAGACAAAATGAGGAAGTGCACTTTTCATTTGAATCAATAAGGGGTAATTACGAACAAAACTATACATATAACTGTGTTCAAAGAAGCTTTATTATTACTTTTATATTTTGAATGCATCTTAGATAGCTAATCCATAAATATATTCACTGATGTTGATCTATCTGACACAAGTCTGTCCGTCATTACCCCACGTCTGCCAGTTGTTTTTGAAAGTAGGTATATGACACTAGCATGCAATCAGTTGCAGCGATTGAGAATCAAAAGTGTGAGGGCAAAAAAGTATTGACAATTTTCATTTACATGACATTGTCTGCATATTTCCACTAAGTACAATTTAAATAGTGTAATAAACCAAAGGAAAGACAATCGGCGACTACCATATGAGGGATGGTGTAACTTTTTAGCAATAATTCTCAGTTTTAGTCGGTTAAAATCAAATTTTTGTCTTTCCTTGAAAAAGTGGCCGCCGGTGCATGCTGTTATTGAAATTATTCACCTTTTACATAATAGCCTGGTAATCAATGCAGAAATGTAACTTTTTGCAATAGTATAAGTATAATATCCCTTTTTCCTCAAGTGTCTGCAATTACCCTGTTCACTCCTACAGTTTGGTCCCTATCGTCAAATGTACGAGAATTGAAGACACCTGTTGCCAATTTTTATGCTGCGAAATTCTTACATAAATAGAATCGTTTAATCCTATATATCTAATTACAGAAAAGTAAACAAGAGTTTTTCCTATTTCCTTCACTATATCAAGCATAGGGCCGAAATACAAGGCATTTTCCTCGTGATAGGTACCTTGAGAGCTTTGCAACTTGAGCCTTTATTGCGATCGTCCAAAAAAGGTCGTAAGTTCTAATTTATTTACTTATCTTTAACCTTAGGGCCACCACTATCCGGGTAATCGAATATCCCCTCTTGAAAACCTCATCTAGGTCCACAGAGAGACGCATCAACCCCAATCAGTTGGTTTGGTGCTATTATGCTAAGGAATATCGAACTTCGTTCGGATTAAGATATGGGTCAACCAAAACAATCAGTAATGTCTTATTCGTATGTGGCAAAGGGTGTAGAGGGAATTTAACGCGAGGGAGTGACACGACTGGGCAGAAAAGCATTAATCGTTAATTAGTAAAGTTAACATTTTGTTTAACTTTTAAGTTAATATCTGAAACCCTTAACGTTTATATTAACGTCCATTACATTTACATTCCGTCAACTTAATTCCATTAAGTTTTTATTTATTATTTTAACCTTCTTCTGACGGCGGGTAGCGCAGAGCGCCTGATCAGAAATTTGTCTAATCTCGCAACATCGGAACGGATTATCTGTAATTTCTCTTGGCCATCCAGGGTCCTTTCCCATGATAGGTTGCTAAATGCTCGGACACCATTTGCTTGTCCTGCGACGAATGACAAAATTCACTGAGATCTGAGATTACTATTGTTGTATTTGTAAATGGGAAATGTAGCGTACTATTGAATCTACATGGAGCGATAGGAGTTGGCCCACATGGAGAAGTTAGTAGTTAGGAGGAGCTCGATAGAGGAAGGAAGGTTGGCTTTTCAGTAGTCACAGCTATATGAACTGGGACATTAATGTGAAAAGCTACAAATTTTCTGGCCCGGGATGACTTGGTGAGAAGCGACAACACTACCACCTGCGCCACCGGTGGGGCCTAAGAGATCTGAGATTGTCAAGCTGTGCATCACAGAACGGCACGAAATTCGTAATCAACAGTCTTCAAGGGCACTTAAAGACGGCTTGTTTGCTCCGGCGTCATGTTTGCTCACCACCCGATCGCCCCGGGTTCAATTGTAGCTTTTCACAATAATGTCCCTGTTTTTATAGCTGTGACTACTGCAAAGAAAACCCTCCTCCTATCCACCTCCTACTACTCCTATTGTTAACTACTCCTACTAACTAACTAAATAATTAAAACCTTATGACCTTTTATGGACGAATAATATTTTTATTTTCTGAGTGAGCTCTTCACAGAAAATAAAAATATTATACGTCCATAAAAGGTCGTAAATTTTTAATTATTTTTTTAATTAGATTACATTATGAACGTTTTGTTAGAATTACTCATACTAACACCTCCACGTGGGTCAAGTAGTTGGTAATCTCAGCTAACCTGGCCACATACTAACATGAGCCTTACCACCTGTCTCCTACCTCCTGTACCCCCATGTAGATAAGCTTCAATAGCACGCTACATTTCCCATTTACAAATACTTTATAATAACAATAATAAAGGACTTGTAATAAAAATGAGGAGACCCACCAGCGCCAAACTACGTCATAGGAACAAGGCTTACGTACATATCACACGATACGCGCTATGGCCACGCAATAAAATTCACACTAGGATTAAGGGATTCAATTTCGCGTGTGTTACAGAAAAGGAAAAAAAAAATTCAGACATTTAGCGATTTTCCCTCTCCCCAATTATCCGATTCGTTGACTGACCTTGAATTCAAAATCCATTGATTGCGCGAACGCGTGAAGTAAAAAGAGAGTAAGTATTATTTAGTAGAGTTTAGGGTGGTTGTGTTCTTTTTACAACGTATCTTAACTAATTATAGCTCACACGAAAACATAACGTACAAGAAAGTACCGTTTGACGACTTACAAAGAAAAAGCTATGATTTGGGGTAAACGTTCAAACATCTCAGATAAAATTTTTAATATGTTGATGTTCATAAAGGTGAACATGCATCTTATGCAATATCTTGCTCGTGAAACATATTCTCTTGTTCATAAACATAGAATAAACAAGAAATACAAAAAAAAAAAATCATTTTTATTTACCTTATTCACCCAGCCTACCCTACCTGTACTTTACTCTAAAGCCAAAGTTTTAAAGATTACTGAAGTTAACTTTTTAGCTACGATTAATGAAGTTCTATTTCCGATAAACGTTGCCCATCATTGAAGCGACATTCCTGCTCTGCTTTGGTAACTGATGCGTCGCTCTCAAACTCTAGTTCCTATAATTGTATCAAATATGTGCCGTATCATGATTGTGTAGTTTGTACACAATGTTCACAATGTTCTAGTTGAATAGGAACTAATGGAGCCTTAACACAACATTTCACCTTTAAAATTATAGGAAGACCCTTCTGGTACTGATGGAGAGGGCTGGTTTTCTTATATTATCACTGCTCCGGCTAGGAAGCTCCCGCCCTGCCGGACTACATCGGATATAGCCTATTATACTCGTAATAAGGAAATTTGTCATGGATTTTTATTATCGACATATAGATACATCGTGGCAGAATTTCCTATATCGTACTAATTATGGTGACTCCTTCTGATGTAGATGTTACTAATTATGGAGGCGCCTAGTGATGTGTATGTTAAGCATTGTTGGTGGTGGAGGAGATTTCCGCCATGAGGTTTTATATAGACATATAAACAGGTTTGAATGTGAGATACAAATTCAGAGGATTGAAATAATTTCTCCAAACCTTTGGATGCGGCACCCCAAATTTTCGATGAAATATTCCTTCATTATAGTATCCGAGGTTGGGAAGTAATATCCAAAGATCTGGAGAAATCCTTTGCTACTCCTGATTTTGGAACTCACATTCAATCACAGGGTACGCACGTCTATAGTGTTATGTCTGAGTGATGAAGGATTCAATAAAANTAAGAGACAGAGTATGTACTAATCTCCGTTTTTTTAATTTATTCCAATGATAAAGCACTGTAATCATATACACGCAAAATACATTTCATGAAATGTATGAATAGTGAGCTCGGTGCAATTTCGGCCCAAATGAAGATTGGTCAATAATTCAATATTAGCGCACTCCATTTTGCTTTGTGTCTCGATTGAAAATCTTAATTTTTCTTCTTCTTAGGGCATTCCAAAGAGAAAATTTATTTTTGTTGTTTACGAAATTTGTCAGTCTGATCTTTGGCCAAAGGGTCAACGTAATGCAACGCTGTGGACGATCTAAGTTCAATATAGTGTATTATTTGTTAAAAAGAATAATTCTATAAAACTTCCAAGGGATTTGTAACCCGAGAGAATACTTACGTTTAAGATTTTTATTATGATGATTCTGCTTCTGGAGGTCTGATATGAGGATTTCGTTTTCTAGTTTCAAGGAATCTAAATCAGTTTTAGTACTTTCAGCGAACGACCGAAGTTGATCAAGTTGGATCTGCATACTACCAATTTCCGATTTCAGACACCTTATTTCTTCTTGACTCTTCCGACTTGTAATGACTCTTGATTGTAACATAGCATGAAGTTTCTCGTGAAGATAAAGTATTGCAGTGAAATACGTCTTCAGAAAAATTCATGTAGATGATGTGATTTTATTCCATTCACTCGCGACCAGTGAGTTTTCTTCAAAAGGATTATTCTTCTATTTCATTACTAAGATTACTTACCATGAAGTGTTATCTTAGGAATCATCTGGAAAAGCATTAACGAAGAAATTTTACTACAAACCGTCATTTACTTTTAAAATAATTCTTACATTATGAATACCGTAGGTGGGAAGACAAACGTTAATAAAAAAGATTAAGTTAACATATTGTTTAACTATATAAAGGAGGTTCTTGAGGAAAGGCGAGTCAGCGTGACTCAGTGGGTAGAGCGCTGAGTTGCTGGCTGGATGACCGGGGTCCAATCCTCGATGGGGTGGGCATTTTTAAGCACACCTCAACATCCAGACTGACTCGCAGGTCTACTCAACCTGCTGTATAATGAGTACCGAGTCTATCCTGGCATGGGCTCTAATGACCTCNAAAAAAAAAAAAAAAGGTCTATCCTGGGGTCAAACCGGTCAGAGCGAGATGTCGGCCACATCATCTCCTTCTAGTGCCGAGGCCAAGAAATTGCTGAGCTCTACCCTCCCCGAACCCCTTGGGCACCTTCGGGGTCTGTTGTAGGATAGTTTGACTTGACTTGAGGAAAGGTCAAACTTCTTAAATCCAATTTTCATACAGTCAACTTCATATAATCATATTGTTTAACTTAATGTAAGTTTATTTCTAATAAACTTCTAATTTACTATAAACGGTCTAATAAACATTAGCTAAATTAATCTTCCATGATATAAAATCCGTTACTGAGGTAATATGTAGGAATAAGGGATATCAAAAGCATGGGATTCATCAGAGAGGGAGGAAAGTGATTTGCATAGTACCCAATTCGCATAAAAACATAACAAGGGATGTGAAATACGCTTAAGTTAGTCGAGTATCCGGGTTCACCGTCGTAAAATGGGTATTTATTAAAAAGTGTGATAATATTTTGTTAGGCTATGTTTAAACTATTGTCCTCACTGAACGTCTTCTTGGGACAACAAAAATGGGATAGTGCTCTAACTTTCTTTACTTATCGAATAAAGTTTTTATTACTCTTATTGAGTTTTCTCGAAGACTAATACATTATCTCGTAGAAAAGTGCTTTCCAAGTTACTGGAACGCAAGGGTCAAATTTCAAGTTACTCTCAGTGGAGGACAGCCGCTCCGCTGGTTTAGGGACTAGCGTGCTTGCTCGTCACCTAGACGCTCCGGGTTCAATTCCCGGCGGGGCCAGGAAGAAACTGTAGCTTTTCACTTTAATATCCCAGTTCATATAGAGCTGTGACGATTGAAGAGCAAACATTCCTTCTTCTATGCTCCTACTCCTCGTCACTAACTCGTACTATTACTACTACTACTACTACTGTGGGCCAAGTTGTTAGTAGTCCAGGGGTCGCCTACTAACAATAGCCCTACCACCCACCTCCTATCACCGCATGTAGATAAGCTTCAATAGCACGCTGTGTTTTTTACGAGTACTACAAATATAAATTTACAAATATACAAAATGGAGAGTGGGAGGTACTTATTTGATCAGAAATACGAGAAATATATTTCTAATGTATTATTAAATTAAAACTACACACTTTTCTGTTTCAAACATTAGTAAACTTCAGACATTTCGCGAACCGGACTATAAAAACTAAGGATTGGATACCACCCGCATGTTGGTGAATATCGACCGCTCTAAGTCTTTAATGATAGCAACGTTTGTGTGTGTGAGAGTAAAATGGTATATCATACACAAGATTTAAAGTCAATGTTTAAAACGATAAAAACGTGTGCAAAGTAAAGGCTCCTTTTTATTTATATTTTTACATTCGAAGGACAATTTATAATTATCTATAAAAAGAGAGGAGACAAACTCGTTTTGGTCCGGGTACAGGAAAGCTTAATTCTTAGTTTCGCTATAATGTGTGGTACCGCTTCAATGTGTATAAGTTTTTAAAAAATCCGAGTTAAATTGATAGTGTCAAAATCTCGACAATCAGCATAGATCTTAGCTAGAATGTACCTGTACTTTTTGGTCAATCGAGACGGCAATATTTCAACCCTCTGACGAGATTTTCGATGCAGAATTCGGAATAAATTGCACTTTTGATTCGTGATGAAAAAAAAACAGTCGGCCTTCATTTATTAGTCCAATTGTGCTATATTTATTAAGGTGGTTGTACCGATTTTTGTCAAGTGCTCAGTTTTAGTTATTATATTTGTAATAATACACTTGACATCATCAAAAGTTTTATAGCTTGTCATGATCGTATATTAATATTAAGTAGTAAATGTTATGAGTTATGAATTACCTCAATTATGAGCTCGCATTATTATAAAATTTAAGTCGCTTAATAGATAAAATACACCATAACAATTTTACTTTTTTGGCTTAAAACTTATTTTTGTATTTCGTCAATCTAAATATTAAATTTTCTGATAAGAATAAAATTTTAATTCTGGAAATGAAGACTTTTTTTAGTTTACGTTTATAGTCCGGGTGTCTCCCATATATCGGCTCTAAAACGTGGTGATCAATTATATTTTCGTTGTACTGTCCCTCTTAACGATACTAAATGTGACGTGTGACTCAGTGGAAGCGGTCGGTTTGCTTTACCTAGTAAGTATCGACGTTTTCTTTATATTTCTTTTGATGAGAATGGAGAGGGTGCACGTTGAATTCCATCCTGCAACTCAGCTTTTGCAATACTTGAGCAAGACTACAACAAATTATATATGGTTTGGAACCCTGTACTTACATACGTGATCAGTAACAACGCTATTGAAACTAGTCCTAACTTTTAGTACAATGTTTTTTTATGAGGTACAACTTTTAGATGTTTTTTGAGTTTATCTCACCTTACCATCCTCATCATATGCGGTCGATTAAAGGCCCTGTCTTAAAATTAACACTAAGCACGTTTTGAAAAAAAAAGTCGATGTTGCAAACTCCTCGACTACAATCGTAACAACTTGTTTCATCATATCCAGCTTAATGTGTAAGGGAGGCAAACGGTCTTTGCAAGAATAAATCAAAGATTATAACTTTACATCGTGAATCCCCAATTTACACTCGGTGCGCTGCAGCTATTCCGTCTTGTGGTCGTGTGTTTTGGTGTTTCTACTATCGGAGAGGCGGGGGTAACGTGGAGATTCTGTAAATCCACTTAGATGACCTATGATAAAAGTTACCATTTTGAAGTCGCTTATGACTTCTCAACTTCGATCCCCGGTGAGGTGGGGATTTTCATCACATTTCAACATCCAGACTGACTCCCAGGTCTGCTCAGCCTGCTGTAAAATGAGTACCAATCCTGGGATCAAACCGATCGGAGAGAGATGCTGACCTCATCTCCTCCTCCTAATGCTGAGGCCAAGTTATTGCGGAGCTCTATCCTCCGCGAACCTTGAGCACCTTGGGGCCTAATCAAGGATAGTTTGACTTTGACGACCTCTCGACTGTATTCTCCGTAGTCCAAAAGTAGCAGAAAGGCCTTAACGCTATTGGACACATCTTTCAAGTAATCTGAGTGTGCAACAAGAAGATAGGGGTGCTTGTTTCCATTGTAGAGTAAACCCTCCTGACTCCTTCAGAAGCATTCACATCACTCAGAAATATTTCAACGAATCCACACTGCGCCAAACAAAAAATTACGTTCCATCTTCATTAACAAGTAGAAACTGAAAAGTATGGTTCCGCTTCCTTTGATTGGCCATACGCACACTTTTAGTAAATACTACTTTTAAACTGGGCGTCATGATTTTGACGTTTCACTTGGAGAGGAAAAAAATGGTTTTCTTTCTTCAGCAAAACCAGCAACGTAGAAATTAGGATGTCAATCTTGTTCCTTTTCTTCATACATTCCTTTTCACGCACTGATACTATATTTTCGGAGGTCGTTTCAAGGAACTCGTATGGTACAAATAATATGCATAAAGTTAACACGTAAAAAACTAGCGATAATTTGATAAGAAATTGATTAGATCTGACTTTGATCCTGCACTAGGTCTCAATCACGTGACAAAAGCGAGAACAATACCTTCACGAGTAAAAGGTGTGATTTCTGTTGATTTTTCACATGAAACATATTCTGCAACGGTTTCAAACCATTTCACCTGGCCTCAAGGAAAGTTAGGACAGTTTTGGTACTATGTTCCAACTTTTTCACACTCCCTAAGGGATAATATAAAGATTATTACCAGGAATAAAATTTTTGTTACATGGTGTTTTATTTTACGTTTTAAACACTCTTTACGTTTCAATGGTATAATTCAGAAGTATCATTGGGTTCATAAAACAGAACTTTCATTCAAAATGTACTTTGATTATTAAGAGAATTATCACATCTGATTACAAAGCCAAGATGAATAATTCAAAGAATGAAACGTGTGTCACTTGCATTATATGATTGGTACTTCATAGGTATACCTTGAAATGTTTTGGAAAACTTATCTAGATTGGATCGAACCATATTCGTTATATGTCAAGCGATTCATAACTTGTTTCGCTTGCTCTGTCACAAATTAGTTTATTGCCCTCCACGTGGTCGTACGCTGTTTGTACTGCTTTTTTGACAGTAAATTTATTATTATTGTTAAGTTATTCTAAAAACGAGCCAATCATGAGTTGTACTGTATGTTTTAATGTAGTCAAAAACAAACTCACGTAATCAAATGGTGAACTGGACTCAATAATACAAATTAAAGACTTTTTTCCAGTATGTTGAATACGTCGTATGTGGATAGGTATAAAATTAACATATTACGAGTAAAATATTATTTATTTAAACCCCAATTTTTAATGGGTAACATTTACGAAATATGTACAACGTTGTTAAATAATTTTATACAATTTCTTCTACTCCTTAAAATTTTACTTGTATATATATTGACTAGGAAATAATCTATAATTTTACCTGTGCATATGGATTCTTTGAAAAACTTCTTCAGAACATAATGAGTGCATGAGCTCAACGCGCCCAGTACAAAAATACATTTCAGTATTATGTAAACAATCAAAGTTTAGATTTTGTGGAAACTCCGAAGTTATAGAAACATTTGCTAATTTAATTATTCCAAGTTCTTGCTGAATTGTATCATCTGTGCATGGCCTCTTGGACTTACCGCAAAGCGCAAACTCTAAGGAAAGTATTGAATTTGTTTAAAAAATCTATTTTTTGTTCAAAAGAATAATTTAATTTTGAGAATTTGAAGGATGTTTGCATTAGAATGTGTGGCGTATTTCCTTTCTTCCGTAACTTATGGGAGATGGGAAAATTTTTTGGAAGAAGTATAAAATGAAACAGGCTGATTTATAATAAATTTATTATCAAAAACCAGTACAGACTGCTTATGACCACGTGGAGGACAATANGATTTATAATAAATTTATTATCAAAAACCAGTACAGACTGCTTATGACCACGTGGAGGACAATAAAATAATTTTATTTGAAGTCTCCTTTTCTCACAACGTTCCATACTTAAGGTGATAAATTTATGCTAACTATCAATACTGTCAGACTTGTATTATCTTGAATCCAAAAGAATCGTTAGGTAATGAATTGCAAGGTTGATGAACTTGCCCCTGATGAAAACGTTTTATTGCATTCAAGTGTAGCGGGAAGTAGCGTTTCAGGGGACGCTTCCCGTCCAGGTCATCCGATTAAAATTGTTATGATTCAATCAGGGGAATTTTATAGAAAATTTTATACTGTAGCGTAGAATTCATTTAAACAAATATTTTTATTAAATGTACTAAGAGTAAATTAGATATTAAAAACTAATACTCCCATATTTCATTCAAGATAAGTATGTAAAAACTTTACATTATACACTGCCCCACAAAATTGGCGGCGCCGTAATTTCATCGCTTCATAACGTCTATGTTTTAGAATGTATCAGAGTGAAATTTGGGCTGAGGAAGCTCCTGTGTTTTATCAAGACACTCACTTATTGGGGGCTGTCTGTACCACCCCCATCGCGCAGGGACACCTTGAAAGTGAAGAGAAATTCAATTTTGGGGAAAAAACGAGCAAAAATATCACACTTCAAAGTGTCGGGAAGAGCTAGTCTCACGTATACATACTTAATATTGTGCACTGGAGTAGCTGAAATTAAACAATTCCCCACATCTGATGACTCACTCCTCCCCCTCTGAAAACGGTGTATTTTAGATGTTCCAAAGCTACTCAGGGTTGTGTGAGCTTCTCTAAGGAACATGGTTTACGTGTTTTTTCATAAATGGAATGAACCCTCTGCGACCTACCCCCTTCAACATTTCACCCCTTTTGAAAAATTGGGGTTTTCTCGGACTTAAATCCATCGAGTAAGTCCTTCATGGTTGAACACTTTCATGTATTTTAATTATAGATATTTTCTTTCCTCTGTACAACCATGAAGGTTGACCACAATGTGTGAATAGTGGGAGGGGGGCACATGGTAGCTTAGATCACAGCCAGAACAAGAATTGATGAGTGCAATGTAAAGTAATGTTATGAAATTGTCGTGGTTCTTTGGAGGGAAGTGTGTGAAGGATGGTTATGGATGATAATAATAAATTTAATAATAATAAATTTATTATGAAAAACGCAGGTACAAACTACGTATGACCACGTGGAGGACAATAAACTAATTTACTCTCCGGAAGCAAGGAAGGGACCATCCCATCAATTCCGATCAAAGGCCCTACGGCAGGTGTGGATTCAAAAATTGAAGTAAAAATTCCTAGATAAGATAAAAAGTTAGCTGCGAGTTATAATGCTAATAGAATGTCAATATGAACATAGTAATAAGGTTTAAGAATTGTTAGGTATGTACCATGTTATATATGTATATAATTTTCCCCCTGTGTTCTGTATTTTAGTGTATATGAAAATATCCTTTATGATAAAAATATTCTCTTAATGATGATTATGTAGCCGTGAATAAAATATAGATTATATCGAAACGTTGGCGTAACAAAGAAATTCTTGTATTTGGGTCTAAACGCAAGATACCCTTATTTATTTAATATGGAGGTTGAAAATGTGATCAAGGATGTACCTTTTTGTATTGGTACATAGTTCTGACGTCTGTTTTAAAAGCACAGGACTCAAGGGTGGCAACATGTGTGTGCGCGAGGGGAGGGGGAAGGTTCTTGAGGATCCTTACCAGGGGACAAAAACCTATTATACAAGTACTTTTTATAAAATTTAAGCTTACTTTCAGGAAACACGTGTTTTAAAACTGAACACCAATTCTTATAATATTCTCATTACAAAACTTTTGATTTCGTTTGTTTGACCTAATAAATATTCCATTAATTAACTATAATGAATTCCCATGTTATTTCAATACAATTCATATAAAAAACTATCACACGTTTATTTTTATTACATAATTTATTACAATATTTATTTATTAGTCACAAATTTGTTACAGAAAATAACAGTTCGAAATTGGACTTGACTTTCTGGATAAGTAAGAACTTTAGTCAAACTAGAGACCGTTCTCTAGATATATTGTTTCAATTTACACGGTATAATTAATGATTGACAGCTTTTAATTCACCATAATTTATGAATGACTGGTGTAATGACTATTTTTAATATAAAAATACGTAACTTTATTATGTAAGTTTGATACATGGTTATGATCTTGACAAGCGTCTAACACCATTATACTTCCGTGGATCACGTCAATAATTTTTGTAAGTTTCGTTGAACTTCCTTGCCCTAATCATCCTAGTCCATTGAATCACATTTACCATAGAAATCGGTTTGAGTTGCATGAATGTGCTAACTAAATTCATCTCATTTGCTTGACGTATGTCTCTGTGCCATGAGCAACTTGTACATAAGAGACACATTGAGTTCTGATAATATTTTTCTTAGTCTTATGCCCTCAAGTAATGACACTGATTGAAATTGGTTGAAGTGCATCTAACAGACTTCATGCGCCTATCTGAGATAATATAATGCACTCTCTCTATGTTGAACCAACAAGGTTCCAACGCTGATGAACTGCTCGGGCACCCAACGTGATCGACAACATTGGTTTCCATGTTAATACAATAATAATAAATCATATAATGTACATTA
>NNCF01127130.1:869087-891269 GCA_002313205.1 Laupala kohalensis | reverse complement strand
GGAAAGAGGAAAATGAAAGATACCCTAGCCCTAATAGCGTCGGGATCGAAAAGAACAAGAGGTGACCAAGGGAGGTCAGAAAAGAGAGAGAAAGGAGCATGGCACAAGTAAGTGGAAGTAATGCCAGACTCAGCTCGGGGCCCCGTGTTCGCTAAACACGTACTTACTCGATGTAAGTCCCCTGGGGGGAATCATCAATTGTCATGCAAACCACACATAGATGTAAAATTTAAACTTGATCGGAAACGTGGAAGGACAATATATATACGAACGAAGCAAGTTAAGTAAAAGCTTGTAATAAAAATCAGACCCAATATAAAATTTATACTTGATCGATACAACGAACAGTAAGATCAGCACGACCGAGACCAGACTCGACGCATAAGACCAAGATTAATCTTACTAGAGCAAGTACAATACCAAGACTATGATAGTCTTGATCTTCGTCTTGTTTATGAATCACTAGTTTTTACCGCACATGACTCTAATGGTTTCTAGTTTACATGCTTGCGTCATTTTCCGACGTCAGATACGAATAAGGAAGGAAATCCTGTGATATCTAGGCCATGTGTTGCTCAATTGTGAAATATAATGCGCACTTCTCCGCGCAGTTATATCTGCTTCATTCGTCAATATGTTTTTACTAGCTATTGAATATCGTTCGAAGTTTCACAATACCATGTAACGAAATAAACATTAAATAAATCAAGAATCGTAGCGAGAGCTAGAATGTAAGAAAATGAGGTTAAAACATAAAATAAAGCTAACAACTACCTAACTAAAATATATAATTCCACTGAGTGAAACGCACATGAGCGATGAATACACATTAATAATAAATAGACAACCGATAATTTCTTCTGCCGTATGCTAACATCGGTAACATTATTTTGAACGCCAAAACCGCCCTTCAAAACACCACACGGCGCTAACTTGAATTTTCTATAGATTACTTTCAAATCAGATTTTTTTTCAATTAAAATAAAAAAATTTTCAAGGTGGAAAAGTTGGAATTAGTAATCAGAACCTCAAATGATATTTGGGAGCAAAAAAATTAGCAATTCTCCAAAATTCTCCAGTAGACGCTGTTAGAAGCACAGAATGACTGTAGTAACGTCCCACAGGACGTGGAAACACGTCCCATAGGACATAGGACGTGGAAACTACGATTCTAGGCGATGGATAATTCCGTTTTACGTATAAAAATTATCAATTCCTCATGAGATCAATTTCCCCTTTTGAATGTATAAAAATGAACGGTTTAGACTATTAAGACGAGAATTTTCCTACGAGACAAATTTTGACGATTTTCGACCGTCCTAAAAACACACACAGTTCATAATATTGTACGTCTTTTTTTCGAAAATAAATATTTTGTTTAAAAAATATATTTTGAGTTAATTGTCAGCAGATTCTTAAGTATATTTTCAATCAATATAATATATACTGAAAGAAAATGAGTTGCGTCGAGAATCGCCAAAAACCTCCTTAACTCGGAATTTCATTCCGGTAATAGTTTCTGTCATTAATTACCACATGTAATTAAATTGTTTGTGTTGATATACTTTTTTATTTTTTAAACAATATAATTTAACTTTGTAATACTGTATCGTAATAATGCTTGTGGCAATAAATTATGTAATTACTATATTATTACTAACCTTCACGGTAGTAGAAAAAATATTATTCTCGCATTTGTTCAATAAACTTTTCAATGTTCTTCTACATGGGTACCGGCAGACCTTTCAATAGGTTGGTGCTATCCCTTACCGCCAACTTCCTAACTTATCCGCCATGTATTGTTACACTAAAATATTATTTTCGCAAAATCTAACCCATTAAATGAAATGATATATTTCTAATTTGTTGTTTCCTGTATCGTTTCTCAATGATCTCCCATTTTAAAGGAAACCATTTGCTGTTTTTGTGTGATGTTTTGGTTTTACGATATTTTAGCTTAGTGTTGTAATCAAACTTACACATTTTATATAATTAATAAAATTATTGCACGGTACTAACTTTGAACAAAACAATTACTTCACATGAGCAAATAAACCCCAGTAATAGCTAACAAGCTGAGGTATGGGGCTAAGACAATAAAATGAAATGAATGAAAAACAATTACTTCGCTCAAAATATTGTCTTGTATTAGTGAGGTGCATTATTCTCATTAAAGGACAATGGCATAACATAGCAGTCTATTTTATTGAACGATATAGACAACTTAACAATGTCTTTGTCATTCAATGAAAAGATTTTGTAATAACAAACTCTTCTGCTGATAAATATTTAATGAAACAATGATAAATTTGAAAATGGGATTATTCGAACAAATTGTGTGTTCACATACAAGAATACATACCTTTCATTATTTAACCAAAGTAATAGTCATAACGAAATAGCATTTTTAATTGAAGAAAAGGTGAAAGTTTAAATAATTCATGAAACCTAGTGAATGTTTATAATGATGGAAGTATGAATTACGCATGCTATGTTTAAAAAAATGAGTTTAGCAATTTTTAGCTGATTATATTATATTATTTTAGCTGAGATATTATATTATCAACTCTTTTTTTAAATTGAGGCTTTAGGGCTCGCCAACGTCTAGGTCATTAGAGCTCTCATATCAACTGATTTAGTCAAGAATCAAAGGACGATTACAGTCTCTCTTCAAAAATTGATTCATTATGTATTGTGATTTGCTACAAAATGTATTATTCCTAAAATAAATAATAAAAAATTATTTGAAAAAATTGATTGTTAACACATTATATGCTGCAAAATTTATTATTCCAACGATTTAAGTTGAATTATTAAATTATTATTTTGTTTTATTTCAGAAATAAAATCATTTCTACCGTTCGTCGTTTGACTTTCCATAGATATTTTCGAAAAATAAAATAAAATAAAATTAAATAAGAAAGGCTTAGACATGGGGGTGCAAACATACCGATGCAGTAATCCCGCTGTAGGCATTAACGCTTCAAAGACGCGCATGAGGAAATAACATGAATGTTCACGTAGGCTGCTCTTGCATAGTCATTTTTATTACTCTAGTATTACAAATTAATAAACAAAAGGTAGGGTCCCTAATACAAAACAAAAACTCAACAATTTCAAGTTAAGAAGAAGAATTTTTGTTCGTTTGATGTCCCTAACAATTTGAGGCCAGTAATGTATTCAACTGTACTACAGTATATGTTCAACCTATGCTCCCGACCAGAGGTACAGTAGAGAAGGCGACGCTCTATTTTGCATTTTGGCGCAGAAACTGTCAAAAATCGATATAAAAATACAACAAATTTTTCTTAGATATATTGTGAAGTCAAACTTTACACTTTCCTAAAAATTCAAGATGAAGACCTACAAAAAACTATAAAAAATATATATAAAGATATAGAATTTCTTCGTAGAATTTTTTTCATATTTCACGAACTTTCCCGAGGGCACGAAGTGGAAATTATAAAAGAGTCGACAATTAGGACGTCTCCAAAACTTTCCGGGTAACCTCTGCTTCGAGCGCTGAATGACCACAATGCGAAAAAACCACAGTATGTTTAATGTTAAAAAAATTATTAAAATCGAATTTCGAAGAATACGATTGGTGGTGCACTAAGGTCCACCCCATAGAAAATGTGTACTGAATTTCGAAGCTCTCGACCTTTTCGTAGACTTCTGCAGAAATGTATGCAGATTTTTTTTTTTTTTATTCTGCATCTTTTTGTAAAACGTAAGAGTTGGCTTTACATGTTTTTAAGAAACCTTTCTATAAAACTTCACGGTTCTAGCTTGCGAAGATCGAGTTTTGACCCCTCATGTAGCACAGTGTGACGTTCCATCATTGCTTTCGAGTAAATAAATTTTCTCATCCAAATGATTCAATCTCCCTAATTACTCACCTTCAACTTTTGCATTTCAAACTATAAGCAAACTATTGTGATAGGGAGGGTAGGATATACTACACTAACTGTTCAGACATGAGAACTCCAACATCGTCAAATTTGGTAGTGATGGACACCAAACGGTATGATTAATATTGAATTAAAAAGAACATTTCGTGATAAGTATTAAAATTATCTTTCAAGTGTAAACAAATGTTTCACAATGACAATTAAGTAATATCATTCACAAAAAGTGTGATTTTGTGGATTATTTGTTTCCAGAAAATGGACGAATCCAACTGTGTTGTACAATTCATATTTCCTTTATCAGAACGCAATTCCCAATGCAAGTGATTGGGAATTCTGTTAGACAAAACAATTTCTAGTGATGGGACATGTCCAAGGCGACCAGGTCCCCCGCATGATGGTCGTAGTTGTTTAAAGTTTCGCGCGTCACAGTCTTGTGAATGGCAGTCAAATTTAATTTTTGTTGAAAAATAAATGGAGACTTAAATTTTATAAGATATCTCCTTAGTCGTTAACTGTGTTTTGTATTCAAAAATATTGAACTGTTTGAGTTTTATAACTAATTACTTGTATACACGCGTTCTTTTATGTTGGAGTGAGAGATTGAAATTATTAAGTTGCAAAAAAAAAAAAAAAAAAAATGGAGGCAAAAAATATAAAAATAATACATATTTAATAGTCCTTAGTCATTCATCAATAACTGAATTAAAATATTTATGACATCATTTTATAACCATATACTTGTTTTCGCGTGTCACTTCTGTTGGAATGAGTTGAAGTTCTTGAGTTGTTTTTTATGAAAATTAAATGGAAGCAAACAATCTAAAACAGGCGCAAACTGCATAGATATTTCGTTAGTTGTTTACCGTTTACGTAAATAAAAAATACTCATTTCATGCCTTTAAAGGCATTGCCTTTTAAGGTGTTAATATCTGGAAGCGGTTTCCCAGAGTTTAGTGTACCAAACTAATTTTTCAGCAAAAATATATATTTAAAAAATTAAAAAAAGTGAAAAGGGAAGAAATTTAATCCGTCTTCATTTATCGTATGAGTGTTAGCTGTATGCCGTTATTGTTGATTTTGTCAGCGTTACAGTTTGAATTGTAGTCATTTTTAACATTGAATGCCATTAAGAATTGGGGGTGCAAATAAAAATAAAGTTTTTGTTATGTCCTTGAGGTATTATCGTTGGTGTATTGGTCTTTGGGAAATCGAAGGTTTGTAGCCTGGCCTGATTGAATCCCCGTTGATATCGTATATATTGTATGTCATGTTCAAGGTCCGCAGCAAAATACACAACAAACATAACGTATATCAAATTGAAGATTTCGATAATTGCTACTGCGTGTAAACCAGTATCTGTGATGTGCTCATTTCTCATTATTTTGCTTCCAGAGTCTTTCTACGTGCATTATGATAAATTTAAGCCGTGTATTCTAAGTGCGTAAATGATAATACTGAAAAATGTACTAATAATTTTAAAGGGAAATGAGACAACACGTGACGCCTTTCATACTCGTTGGAGTGCCTGGAGCTCTACAGATGAGAGTAAGATCGTCAGGCATTTTGGGGCCAAGAAAGGCATTCGAGGTCCCATAGTTGGCGAGTAGGATCTACTCTTAAATAGATTTTCCAGCTACCACGAACGTTCTAGACGCTACTCGCCACGAGAGCTAAATCTGAATATGAAATTACTTTTTCTCTAAAATTTAGAGGTCGTGGAACAAAAAGAACTTTGAAGAAATTGATTCTTAAGAATAATTTGCTTACAACTCACAAAATCTCAGCTAAATATCAAATCTTGTTTTATTTAATTTTATCGGAACAATTAAAAAAAAAGTCTTAGAAAATCATCATAAGTTTTTCGGACTTAGCGGTAATTTATTGGAAATTGCGTGTGCGATTTTAGGAGTTCTCGCTTTAAATTTTGGAAGTTGTGACGAAGAATGAATTTTCAGTTTATACCTTTCTCTTCAAAAATATGGTGTCAATAATAAGATTTTCACCAACTCATAACATGAAAAAAATGGATTTGTAAATATAGCTATCGGTCTATGAGCGGATCGTGGACCATTCTTGAACAACATTTTTAGTCCACCAAGTACTACTTCAAACAAGCCATTGATCATTTTTTAAATATTTTTCAGAATAACTTTGATTATTTATTGCTCATTACACTCAAACACTTATGTGTGTTTATGGTGCATTTTATTGTGTAATTTTTAAACAGTTTGAACAAAGTTAATAAGAGATTTATTTATTAAAATAGTCTTTTAAACTTTTAAACAAGTTACATCAACATTAAAAATGAACATGTCAATGTTACAATTTAATCTAAACAAAATTGAGCAAAATAAAAGTATTCACAGATATTGGACTAATATTTTAAGTTGCCAACTTGGGAACCCACGAGACATTCTGCTTTCTTTTGTAATCCATCTACTGTGTATGACAATCATTTTCAAAAGATATCATAGGGAGAAGCAAGAGGGATTGTTTGCTCAAGAACTCAATACCTGACATGAGTGACAGGCTAATACACCCAAGTGGTGTAGTTCACATGATTAATATGTTGCAAACTTTAGAAGTTGTACTGTCTGTGGCCAGTGAGGGAATTGTTCCCAACTTGTTCAAGAAAAAACCAATTTTCATTCCTTTACATTCATCTAAAACTACAAATTACAAACCATGAACTTATGTGAACCTTGCTATCTTATCACCTTATTTTACTTTCTCTATTATCTTTCATAGTTAAAAAATTTACTTAATTTTTTAAAGCTACGTAGAAATACGTACAAAATGTCACCCATCACTAACCAATTTGTACAGTGCAACAGAAGTGCAAGAATTCAAAACTTGTACAGCATCATTTACAATTTGCTCTAAGGATAGGTTGCAAGAGTTCCTAAAGCAGTTTCAATTTTGTCTACCCCTCCCTACAACCCTAATACTTTTTATGGTCTTGAAAATTTCATCTATTGAAAATTTCTTTATATTGAAATTGAAAGTAAAAATTGACTTATTGTTCATTTACAATAAATAAATAAACTTTATTGTCAATATGAAATAATGAGATAAATTCATTTTAATGTATGGCAGTATTGCTAAAATATTTATCCTGTGGGAACCTTTGCTATGAGTCAGAAGACTCCAACAGACAACAAAATTTCTCAAATGGCACACATGGCACATTAAGCAATGCATGAGATTTACCTGCACTGAATAGTGTTGAAAACATATTTTGCTACAGTAAATTCCTCTTTTGTTGCTGAGTCGATAATAAGTTTCATAACATGTCAATTAATCCTTGAAGAGTACTGACAGATTTTTTTCATGTATGTTTCAATTTCTATTAGAAATTCTTAATTGTTTTTTTTCTTGGGGCTTTAGGGTTCGCCAATGTTAAGGTCATTAGAACCCTTATTCTTAATTGTATATGTTACGATAGTCATTATAAATACATTTGACTCTGAGGTCCTATTGTTGTCCACTGACTTTGTGTGGCAGAAACACTAATTTATGGAACATAGTACTTTTTATATTAACAATGAAAAGTGCAGTACATGAATGTCTTATCTCTGATACTAAAATACATCTGTGAGTTTTGACTGAGTCCAGTGTACCTTTTTGAATATCATAGGTAGTCAAGTATATAGGCCTTAATTCATGCTTACTTTCAATGTTACTACTTCTAATTTTCTCGACTAAATGTTGGGCTTTATTAATATCATCTTGTGCTATAGCATTAAACCCAAGTTTCTTTAATAAAATTTCTTTTCCTTATTAAAATCCTCTATACCTCCTGAATTACAAGTAGAAACTACATTTTGCATTAAAAACTATTGTATTACAGAAAGCAAACATCATTTCTTTTGCTAGAGTATAAGCACTCCAATTTCTACTTTTATAAGAGCATTAATTTCATGCAATACCATGAAATCATCATTAATGACTTTTACATCAAAATCTAACATAGACTTATCTTTCAAATCAACCAAACCAATATTATCTTATTAATAGGTTGGTAACAATAAATCTGTAATCTTTGCTCATCTGGTTGGTAATACCCGAAAGAACTAAAGTCATTAGCTCTTTCTCCGAAATACCCTGTTTCTATAATTTTGTTACTCAACTCTGTAGATGAATCCCAATTTTTGTTAACAGAAGAATAGTAATTTGATATTGATAATGCCCCTCAATACTGTTTGTTTGAGCAGACTCCGATGCTCAGGTTATCAGTGCAGACCCATACTCAACTAACCCCAAGCACTGAACTTCTCATTGGCTGCACACACTAAGTAAATAAATTAAAATGAAATTTTCAAAATCCAGAGACTCACCCCACAGTCCTGACAATAAAGACAAAATCTTGTGGCTCAGTGCAGTGGCACCTTCAAATGTTCAGCGAATATAACTACTGGTAATCAAGTAGGTAATGGGTGAATATCATCATGTTGAGGGAGCATTATGATGAGTTAGCAATACTCACCAGTGGATAAAGGTGCTACTGTAAGACCAGCTTAGGGAATTTGTATGGTATGTCAAAAACTGTATGATACTAGACTGTGTTTATACTTCACATTATGAAAAATTGCTCTTTTTCTTACCATCATAGTTTTGCTATTTTTAAAATTTCATTTAGCAATATAAGGGAACAGATCTATTTCTTTATGTTTTACAAGAAATTTTTTTTACAACTGACCATGTGTTAACAACTGAACCACAATTTTTTGAATAGAAAGTTTTTGTTTTTTGATAAAGAATTTGAAATGTTTTAAGTTGTCTTTAAATAACTGGTTTAAAAAATAAGGAAATGTTTTAAATAACTGGTTTGCAGATGCAATATAACCATCTGGTAGAAATATATTAATACTATTTGGAATTTCATAATAGTTGTAGTTAAATAAGTCTTTACCAGATAAAGAAGTACAGAAATGTCGTCTAACTTTCAGTAACTCTTGGAAAAATCCATACCTAAATACAAAATGGAACTGCGAACTTGAAACATTACTTTGTTGTAAAAAGCTAATCCATCTTCACACTCAGCTTACAAATAGGTAGATGGAGTCTTTCATGTATAAAAGATGATACAAACAAATTGAACATTGCTCATAAAAAAATATTTATTACAACAGGAGAATAACAATTGAAATAAGATCGAGGTCCCACAGTGCAGAATACTAATGATGTTACAATTCTAACGTCTATTCATGGTAGGGAGGATCTCCTACTCTCAACAGATCTGCACTTTTGCAAGAAGACAAAATTTCTGAAGTAAAGTTGTATCCAGACCAACAGAATCTGAACTTAGTTGACTCCTCCCATGACCTTTCATCCCTTGTTACCATAAGTGCTTTCTAACAATATTTTATGAAGGTGGTAAACATTTTTGAGTACCTTTAGGAAATAAGAACTAATAATAATTTTAAAAAACTTCAGTAAGAAAACAACAAACTTTTATTGGTTCAATTTATCTGTACAAAAATATCAGGACAAAAATCATTTCTTACTCTTACAATTTCACTGATTTTTTTTAACACTAGGAACTCATAATCTCAGGGTTCCACAATAATTTTTTGTAGAGCGACTAATTTTCATAAATCTCCAAATGTAAACAAGATTGATTGTACCAATATCAAATCTATGTCAATTGTGAGTTAGTTTCTAAACTAAATTTAACTAAGGATAATGAAAGGATTCAATGGTATAGTGTATGAATTCAAACATTTTATAGATAAAATCACAGGTTTCTGAAAGAGTACAGGTCTAAGAGTGGGGGAAAGATTTTTTTTCTGGACGTTTTTTTAAGTGTATACAAATCTGGGTGCACAAGTTTTAAGGATTTCAATTTGACAATTACAGGTGGATGAATAGATCGAACATTAACATAACTTTTATTATTACACTCAAGATTTGTTTACGAACATTTCCTGTTTATTAGATTTTTTAGTACCAAAAATATCACCACAGCATGTACTCAATGTAGAAGTATACACCTCTTCGTGGAAATATTGAAACAAGTGACTAAAAGGGCCAACAAATGTTTCCATACACACACACACAAAAAAAAAAAAAAGCTGAAGTAACTTCACACTTACTCAGAGCAATATGGCACCATCAAATTATTTACACACCTCAGGTTCTATCCAGTTTCGGCACCAATGATCCATTACTTTACGTTTATGTAACTCATTAAACAAAACTTTTACGGTTTGAGAGAGAAATTGGGGAGCATCTTCCTACTCTACATCTTGCTCAGAAAATAGGATAATCTTTAACCTAGTTTCAAAATGTACACTTATGTAACCTCACAATAATCTATATACAGTCCTCATAAAAAGTTAATATCACAATGTTTTTATTACTATTTGTGCTCCAACATTTAGTTAGAGTAGTTCAAGTACAAGTTCTTAACAATAAAACAATACAATTGTTTCTTGACCAACTAAAGTAAACAATATCAACTAACTGTACTGGAAATTATCAATAATTTAACTTTTATATCCAGGCATATATATGTATGAAGTTTAAAAAATTCCAATGTCATGCTATTCTAGAAATACAGATTAAGTAAATAACAAATTGAACATAATTTAAAAAAGTCAGCATATCTGAATTATCAATTACACTACAGAGGAAGGTGTCTGAATATTTTTAAGCAGCAAACCTGTTTTTTAAAAGAACATTGTGGAAGAATAAACTGTAAAAATATCTAATATTTATCTATATACAAGTCTTTTAGGAATATCAAAAACTTTTAATTTTACATAACTTCTTGAACAGTCCGCAACATCAGTAATATTTGTAATACAAAATACACTTGAGAATAGTCTCCAACCAGCAGAAGACAGAGTAGCTCTATGGTTGGTTATCTTTAATCTTCAACAATGACATTCAAAGCTGCCATAACACCAATTCCAAATAAGAGAGATGCCAACTGAGTGATGGATTCTTTGGGATTTTCTTCTTTCAGCAAATCTGGCAATACTGTCACTAATGCTATATGCAGAAATCCTCCAGCAGTGAAAGGTAGCATCCAAGATGTTTTGGCTTCTGCAAAGTAGAGAGAGGGGGAAGAAAAAAAAAGGGTGATACAAATATGTCAAATTCACACTCAAAATTTTCCCATAATTTAGTGTAGCAAACTATTAGCTTAAACTGTAACAAAGTATTTACATGACTGACTAATTTTAGTATTACTAGGAAGGCACTAGTTCTAAATGATTAAAAACATTGTTGCTTTGTTTAATTTTTTCTTGTATTCTCTCCATTTTTTTTTTTTTTAAAGGCACTCACCAACCTTCTAACAAGTTATTTGCTATCATAAATGGAAGAGTTGTAATTGTCCATATACATGGACCCTTTCAGAAATTAATTGCTTTTACACAGAATGGGATACTTAAAAAAAAAAAATTTCACATCAGCCAGCCGATTTCTAGCGCTCTTAAGATATACTAAAGTTATGGCTTGTTCAAAAGAAATGATCCACTAAAAAAAATAAATTTAAAAAATCAAATTAAAGCATATAAATCCCATATTATGAAAATTGCAATAGTGATAGAAATATGATATTAAAATTACAAGAGAACAACTGCTCCAGATAGATCAGTTTGGTGAATCTTGTAAGAAAATGTAAATTATTTCACTACTTTCCTTTTTATTACTAAGTGCTCACACTACAAATTTTTCAGTATTGAAAATTTAAATATGCTTATTCAAGGAAAATTGTTTTGTGTGGTATAACTGAACATAGTATAGGATTAAATAGGTAGCCAATAAATTGTTTAGTAAGTTTTATAAATTTTTATTTCCAGATATTATTAATGAAAATTATTTTGTACTTCTGTAAATCATTTTGAAGTAGTAGGTATTTAGATTTAGACTTTGATTGTTTCAATAATATTGTAGGAAAAAAAAAAGAGTATTGAACTGTTTTCGAAGATACACTGTTATAGTGTGTCTCGGAGTCAGTTCTCTAATGTTAATTCACTTTCATTAAAACTTTGATGTTTTTGTTTTTTAGTGAAAAAGTTTAATTTTTGGAATTGGGCTAGGGTGACCAATTCAATTTTGAAAAAGAATAAAACAAATACTTAAGATAGAATTGATCAAGAGGTACACTAGTTTTATTCAGTAAGACAAAATGAGAAATCAAATTAATATTTAACTACAGTTTCAATAAAAGGTTTTTAGAATATAGAATGAAAATTGACTGCAGAAATCGATCGTAAGTTATTTAATTAAGAAACAAAAATGTTAGTATAATAAGTAGAAAATTTTTGAAGCTTCAAAAAATGTCATCATAAATAAATACCTTGACACTATTGATCAAACAAAGATATATTTTTTTCCTATAATGACAGTTATGTGTATAATTCTCCAGTTTCTTTTCACATTTTTGTATGATTAATATTGTGTATAATGTAGTGGTTCCCGAAGTGTCCGCAACAGTGATTATGGACCAAATGTTGCCAATGGTCGAGAGTCATAAATTAAAATGAAATCTACATTTTAAAAAATGTTTATTTTTACAGTTTTACTATTATGAGAAAAAGAATCTACCTAGTAAATAGAAATATAATTTAAATTTTACTATACTTCCCAATGAATGGTTTATATATGGGAGCTGCAAGTAATGATTTGTAGAACATGGAAACCAGGGGTTTAGAAAGTTAGGTAATCATTTCCTGATACCTTTGTAGGTCTGTTTAATAACAATTAATTAAAAATATATCCAATAATTTTTAAATGCCCCTTTATTTTTACTCCATGGTTATTTCAGTTTGTAATATGATTTGGATAATATGTACACATTCATTACACAGTATATAAGGTATTTTTTGAAGCTTTAACTTGACATAACTGAAGCTTTTCCTTTTTTCTTTTGATAATTGGATGGGACACAGCTTTGCTTGTGTTCAGAGTGTAACATTGCTTTTAATTGCTTTGTATCGCACGTGAGCTTAGGCACTGTTAACTATTCTTTGTTAATTAACACAGGGTTTACGAGAGATACTTCGCTTACCTATTGTGCCTGTGCTGCCACTCACAGCAACAGATGTCATTGCACCTACAATACCAGCTGCAGCTGTTGTCACTTGCGCCTTTGCTGCGTCCAATCTTGTGAATCCAGATTTTAACAAAATGGCAAAGTCTCCAACTTCATGAGGAATTTCATGAAGAAGAATGGCAAATGTAGTAAGCAGACCATGAGGCAAAGAAACAAAAAAACTTCCTCCAACAGCTAGGCCATGAGTGAAGTTGTCAAATGAATTTGCCATTAGGTTTAAATACCCACTAACCTGCGAAAGAAACATCAAAATTTCTTTATCAATAAAACAATTAACTTCCAAAAATAAAGCAAACATTAATATCAATAAGCAAATGTAAACAACCACAAATATTTTGGACAAAATAATTTTAAAAAATTATTGAAGCATGTTCTGAAAATAGAACACAAGTGGATAATTTTGAAGGATAAAAACTTGAAATTACAAGAGAGAATTTGAGGGAAAAAAAAAATCAGATTTGTCATTTATAGGATAAAATTAACTATTCCTCTCCTAATGCATTTGTACTTTTATAAGCTAAAATTTACTCATAAGAAATGTAAAAAGATGGAAGCCATGTCATTCCTACAATTAAAACAAAAATTTCGAACACAATGAAACAATTAATCAATAAAGAAAGGAAATTATTATTGTAAACAAGTTAGATTTTCTTACATGAATAGATGTTGTTCGTTGCCTAGGAGCACCCGTTTTAGCAGGCGAGAGTTGTCCAGAAGTTTCCTCGGAATTTGCTACAAAACCATTGCGTACATTACTTTTTCCCAAAATCTTAGTGTAATTATTGTTATTGTTTGCACTAATATATCCATTGGTCATGTTTGATGAAATTTGTTTGTCTTCCACCTTGGATATTACATTAGAATCTTCATTATCCACTTTTTCATCTTCTACTTCTACTTCTACTTCTTCAGCACTTTCTTGAAGAAACGCGAACATTTTTTCTAAAACTATAAATACAAGGAGGCCAGCCAAAATCCATAATCCTTTATTCATCGATGAATGTGATGAGTTAGCTAAAACAATAATGCGACATTAATTCACAGTATCCAAGAATGAATGAATAAATGAATGGATATTAGAAAGGAATAGAATACCAAACTTACCTGCAGTGCTCTGCTCAACCCACACTTCCGGTAGAAGATGGAGAAATACATCTCCAAGAAGACAGCCCACAGCAAAACTAAGCAATACTTTTAGGGTGCGTTTGCCAGCACCTGAAATGAAAGAAAAATAAAATATTCAATAGCTTTGTCCCTCACTACGTTCTCCATTGCTATTGCTTGCCTACTGTAACAAAACAAACTTATTCATGTAAATTAGTTTTACTTAATAATTTTGGAAAAAAAANAAAAAAAAAAAAAAAAAAAAAAACATTTTGGCTCAACAGATACTGATAAGACTCTTTTTAGGTTTTCTTTCAAGGCCCAGCCCTCAATATGCACTTTATTTGAAACAATTTTTTATATAAGTAAAATATCCAATAATATATATTTGCATTTCCACCGTTATATTGCAAGGGAATGCATAGAATATGTAGGCTGCAGCTATTTTAAGTAATCATTTTTACTATTTACATGAATGTCTTCGTTTTCTGTGCACTAATAATGATACAGTGATAGTGTGATATAGTGTACATTTCTGAAATTAAATTATCACAATTACAGATTGTAATTGGATAAATTCATTTATTTTCTCACAGAAAGTACTATGTAAAATTCCTTCACATCCTAAACAAGGCACAGTTACTTGGTTACTTCTACATGGCCAGAATTCTGGTAAAATAATCTACATAATTATTGTCTTATTATGTCTTTTATTGTATTTTAATTCTTGCTCCAAATTCGTAGGTTATATGAAAATGAAACCTAACCCAGATATTATCTCCAATGTAAGTTCAATTACACATTCGGTACTTTATACTTTGGGAACCTAACATTTTGTTTAAGTTCCCAGGTAAAGAATAACATGGAAGTGGCGGGTCCAGTGGGCTGTTTACCATTAGCTTTCTGGTTGTTCAATATATAATTTATGTAGTAATGTATTACGAAATGACTTATGAGAACTATATAATTAGACTGTTTGGAAGAAACGAAAATCATCCGAGCAACACTTTGCAAGTTTGTTAAATGTCGCTATTAGTGACGAGCTAGATGGACTCTTAACAATAGTCACCAACGTCTATAATTCTTTTTCAGACTTCATAGCGCACGCTCAATCCACTCTTATAAATAGAATTTAGTACAAAGGGCATACGAGAGGGAACGGCAGTTAACAGCAGAACTCACTGCCATTCAGTGTCGCGAAGTTAGCGGAGAAAATTAGTGTACCGTGATACTCATAGCGGAAGGCAATGCATAAATAAATAATCACAAAATAACGACACACATAACTCATTTCGAATAACTAGATTCCAAAAAAGTGAAATATCCTTTTTTGCTTCATTAATTCGCGGTTCAATTACGAATTATTAAATATGACATCGCCTCCTGATTCGAAGGGATGCGCATCGCCAGCAGAAAATGGGAAAGCATTCAAGTTTTCCCTCAGTGTGGTAGAAGACCCTTTTGCTTTGAAAGGAATATTAGATTAAGGGAGCACCTTTATCTCAACAACAGATCTACGCAGGAACGACTCCTTCGTTAGAACATGGATTCCTGGAACGACTGTAAGTATGTTATGATCTATCATGGATCTTCGCAAGTGAAATGCGAATTTAAATAGGGGCTCGATCCTGTGTGACAGAGCGAATGCTCTTCTAAGTTGGAAATAACTAATACTTTTGTCTTAGTGTAACTATGTTTCTAACATCTTGAAAAGAACAACAACCAATTGGTGTGGTCTGTGCCATTAGACGGAGATCTTAAACATGTATAATTTATGTGATCATAAATGTATAAGCTCGTGCAAATTCGTAGATTCTACATCACTGGTAGCAAGATTATGAAGTATGTTTTTCAAAGAAGAAGAAAATACAAATAAAGAAAAACTGAGTGCAGCGTATCAAAATTTAGTTACTAATTAAACGTTACAAATACGTAAAAAAAAAAAGTATTTGTCAAGATATTTCGAACATTATCAACAATCTGTTTAAGGGCTCTGATGACCTTGCCGTTGACGAGCCCTCAATATTTTAGTCCCAAAGAGTAATAATAATAATAAATTTATTGTCAAAAAACAGTACAAACTGCGTATGACCACGTGGAGGACAATAAACTAATTTACTCTCCGGAAGCAAGCAAGGGACCATCCCATCAATTCTGATCTAGAGCCCTAAGGCAGAGGCGGATTCAAAATTTTTTTGAATAATTTCCTAGATAAGATAAAAAGTTAGCTGCGAGTTATAATACATATATAATGTCAATATGTTTGTAATTTAACGCAAATATGTTTGTAAAAATGAGTATAAAAGGAATTTCCCCTTCACACCACATAAAACACAAATTTAATTAATCACAATATGTGATGAATCCAAATGTAGTTCCTAATGTTCGGTAATGCATATTTTATTATCAAGTTAATAATATTCCCGTGACTACAAGTGCTCTTTTTGTTGCGCCATTCTTTTCGTTCCAATATCAGTTGAAGTAAGAAATAAGTCCCATGAAAGAAAGATATTTGCATCACTTCGTCCTGAAGTAATACCCATTATACCACCAAATCTTGACTTCCGTTAGAAAATAACGGACAGGAAACTATATTACAAGTACTTTAATTGTAGTATGTGAATCGTACAACACATCTGTTCACCTAATTAGTAGAGAATTGTGACACCAAAACGTACAGAAAATTTTATTTTTGATTCGTTTAATGGTCACTAAAATTCCCAAACAAGCAACAACAGTGCCTGGTATTACTAATGTATGTTCTAGGACAATGGTTTAAAAAGTATGGAAGAAAAAACGAAAGTGTTTTCTCTATAACAACCTTGAACCTAAAGTATGTGAAGTTAAAAAATCCTGCTCAATACCGACTGGAGTTCCATCTTTCCACGCCAATGAGGCAGTTGCCTGCTATACGGTTCACACGAAAGGAACAATAGGGAGACGATGTGGTGAGATTTATTGCGCGCTCTTCCGCGAAAGTGGGCCTCGTTTCACACACGAGGTTCACTTAGTTCTAAGAGACACCGTATTTTTTTCTTATCTCCTGCAGACATTCCTCGTCATACGCTGAGAAAGAGCTGAAGACTGATAAATACGGGAAGGAGATGGAACAGAATAGAGTTTTAGAAACCGCCCATAATAAATATAGATCTTTTTAGTTTATTATCTCAATGTCTTTCTTTTTGAAGTTGAGACAACTCGTACATTATCACTAAAATAATTTTATTTATTTGTAACTATAAATAATTTAAAATTATATAAAATTTATTTAATAACGAGTTTGAAACTAATGGAATTCTTCAATGACACATAATTTAATGGAAAATGAAGAACAGAAATTGCCTGGCGAACATTAAATAATATTTAATAAATAAAAATTGACTGTAAAGTTAAATTTTGACTGGAATGTTCGTACGAAAATTTGTTTTGGACAGTATATCAACCACTGGTTATACAACAGTTTTCGGTCCCTAGACTCAGATTTTGTGGAGCCGCGGTATTTCAGAAGTAAAGAACCGTATAACGTTCTCTTTACTCGTTAATATCTGTACCATGAGATTTGGGAACATGGGCTCGCTATTTTCTGTAAAAGATATTCACAGTAGTTTTAACCGCAGATGACTTTTAATGGCATCTGGTATACAAGAGTACGTCATACACCAGCGCCAGATGCAAGGAAGGAAATCTTGTGATATCTACCATGTGTTGTTCAATTGTGCGATATACGCACTTGTCCGCGTAAGGTTATCTATTTTGTAGTTAGATTTTCACGAGTTATTAAATATCGACAGTTTTACAATCCCAGACGGGAGATGTAAAACTACATTTATGATGTAAAAATCAGAGAATCTAGTGCGGACGAGAATGAAAGGTCAGAGAAAATTACTAAACAGGAGTTTCAATGTAACTTCTTGAAGTCAAGCGTCATCCGAATGTTTTTCCTTGTGCACTGTGGGATGCTGTTTGCTGACGAATGCCATATGAGCACGCATTTACTACAGCTCATTCAATCACAGAAAAAGAGTGGATATTCGACTTTCTTTTTCGTTGAGTAAGTTTTGTTCAATACACTGCACAAATTCATTGGGATGTCATGAGGGAAAATAGAGTAAGTTTTTGTCGATTTTTTCTTAGAAATATTAATTTATTGTGTTGTTTGCCACAGATAAAACTCATTTGATACAACGTGTACTGCATTTAGAAGGGATTATTGGGTTTGATTTGATTATTACAGATATTAAGGAGCAAGAAACAGAGATATTCGATGTATCTAAACGTACAAAACGCTGGAAGGGATTTCAAATTTCACGACTTGTTTAAGAAAATATAATTTTCATGATATCTTATTCTAGTGTATCGTAATTTTAAATATCATGGGAAGTAAGATAGTTTATCAGTTGACTGTTTAAACGTAAATCACATCTTAGATGTGTAAAGCATTGATAGGTCCCCACTCGAAAGAAACAATTTAGTGATAGCTCGTTGGATGGAAATTGAAAGTATTAAGAAATAAGAATGAAGGAAATCTGAATACATGGCAAAAACGCTCGCTACAGTGAAGTCGTCCCGACTTTTTTAAAAGAGAACTTATTGAAATTTCTTATCAGTAAAACCCTTAAGCAGTATGCAGTGTTCTAGCACGTGCTTTTCCTATCAGACTTATTCAGAAATTTCTCAATATTACTCTTTGTTTCAACGATAGCTATTTATCTTGAAAAACCACGCATGGCATCTGAGAATTCATTAGGAACAAAGCTCAATTGAAGATATCGCTCAATCTGTTCTTTTTATCATTCTAGCAACTTGAGATAACTAAATATATTTGTTGGAATAAAGTGATTCTTTGTGTGATGTCTGGTACTTTGTGTGATGAATTTTAAGTGTTTCGAGTGCCTAAGCATAGTGAAACAAATATATTGTGAATATATTAAAATTTTCTAATATGAATAATTATGTGTTATCAACAACCACTAAATGTAAGAATGTAACCTCTATGAAATCTATAACCATATTTCAAAGTTATTTCTGGGTTAGAGTTATTCACAATCCTCAGTAAAGTTGTGTTTAAAAATATGACAAAATGAATACAGCAGTTAAAAACTATGATTCAATTTTACGACAACAATTAACGTCCATTATATAATCAAATTAAATAAATAATTCAAGACTTACGACCTTCATCGGACGAACAGTATTTTGTGATTAAAACTCGCAACGTTTCGACATTATGTTGAAGTCGTCGTCAAGTGGTACAAATTATAAGAAGAAACATAACAACGGAATAACTGAACACGATATTACGCACAGACACAGAAAAGCTAGCTAGTATTCACTATACAATATTATAACATGTTTGTGCAGTTTCTGTTTTTTGTAAACATGTGTCTACATTTATGTTTAATATTATGTTCAATTGTTGTTATTTTGTTTCTTGTTATACTTTGTTATAATTTGTACCACCTACCGTCGACTTGAACATTAAGTCGAAACGTTGCAAGTTTTAATAGCAATATGTATATTTAATAATTTTTTTGTTTTCAGTTACTTTCAGTAATACCCAAACTTGCTATTTCGTAACCTTGAGTAAAATGATAAAAACAGTAATTGTCTCCCTCTCCAAAGCTATGATATTCTTCGAAGAGTAGATATTAGCAGAAATGGACTGGAAGCCCACAAGGAAGCGAACTGCGCATGCGTTGAATCTCCTTGGCCTTCTGAAAGTTTTTGTTCATGATGAATCGGGAGGTCACGAGAAGGAGACTCGACGCCACGGCCAGGGAGAACCAGTTTTATCAACTCAATGGACTCTAAAGAGCAACAAATAAGACCCTTTTTCTTCATACCAAAGCCTATTTCAGGCTCGAGAGCTTTCGAGACTTAACTACGCTCGCAATAAATTCATTTACTTATACTAGTGGACAGATGCAAGTATTAATGTTGCTATTAATAAATTACACAATAAACTATTACTCTTACTCCAAAAAATAGTTTTATTCCAAGACAATTTGAGCGGGAACTTAGATATACTTTGTAAAATCTTAATGGTTAAACATTGCCTTTAAAAAATTTACAGACGTGATAAGAAGGAAAAAAGTTTGAGTTTCGTCTGCTGGTACGGAAAATTTTTAGCGGAAGGACTTCACCCCCTCATCTCCAAGAAATGTCTGGAAAAATTAATGGACACAGATACCCAGTGGAACTAACAGATAACTATGTTATAATTTCCCTATTTCCTCCGAGGGATTTTTGACGTAGGAATTCGAAGTCAACTTTCATGGTTATTTAAGTTCTAAGAAATACAAGCATTGTCTATCTTTTGTCAAATCCTTAACGAATGGATTTTCTATCACGATAAAGTGATTCGGAAGTAGCCTAAAGTAGTGCCTAACTGACAAAAATTTGGAACAAAGTGGTGTCATGTATATACGTAGAATGAAACAGTGTCAAACGATGGTAAAGTCCGCAAACTACGGAGACAATTTGTATGATTCATTTCAAGAGCATAAAGTCCAACTTACGAACATTATCAATAAACTTTCAAATAAAGTATTCAGGAGAGAACAAAGATGGATTTCCAGTACGAAAAGGGGCATTTCTTTTCAAACAATCTATAAAGTTTTGGAAGAAATATTGGGAAAAACATCTTTCTATTGGAGCATCGATGGATAAGAAATTTGATAAATCAGTGGTTTTAGTTGCAATGTTATGCGAGTAAAATTTAAGAAATTGACTTAAAAAATTATCCATTCTTACCCATCGTAGCTTCAAAATGTGCTATCATTAATATTTGATAAAGAGTGTCCCTCGTATGTTTTTATGGAAAGGGGTGAGTTAGAAGGAAACTGTACACTGCAATATTAAATTGGGGGTGTGAGATAAAATACAGCAAATTTATTTCGAATGGAGTGATCCCTGCTTATTACAGTCTTAAGAAATATTGCTCGGTTATCATAGTAATTGTACTTTCTTCATTGACTAAGTCTCTGGGACCGTAAGGTTTTCACCATGTGGTTTTACGCACACGGAAACTGTCATACCTCTGCCAAAACTGACACTATACCCCTGGACATAGCGGAAAAATTTGTTTACACAATTTCAAACGAAATACTTAATATCGATCGCACTCATGCTAAAATGTTAGAGTAAACAGTATCTTTTTTCTGAGGATAAATGTCTATTTTAGGGGGTTACGACTGATTCTGTATGGATAAAACCGAACGGTATCGAAGAGGCCTAAGGTGCCAAGTCTCCTGGAGGAGGAGAACATAAGATAATGGGTGAGAGGAATAATTTAAGATGGATAAATCGAGGGTGGAGTCTCCGGGAAAAGATTAATTGTTCTATTATTAAGAAAACTGAAAACAATCAGAAACTTTTTACGGCTTCCCGAAGAAGAAACAAAAGACAATCTTAAGTATATTTTTCCGTGTAATGAGATCGTTTGAAGTTACCGACAACTCTGCCAACAAACAAGAAATCATTGTAGCGTACAGAAACACTCCTCTACGTACGAAGATATGCATCTCTGGCACACCACACGTGAAATTCACGCTGGGAGAACACATTCATTGTTAAGTAGTGTTCCGCTATCCTCTCACGCTTCGATGCATCCGACCTCGAGGGCTCGACGGCGTCGGCGATGGAGACGTCGCTTGCGCGATACAATCCGATTACTTCTCGCAAAACAAGCGTGACACGCGTAAACAGTTTCTCACGAGCAATGAAGCGTCATTGGAAGTATGTGCTCAATGAAAAAAAACAACATGAGAAACCAAGAGGACATACGTATAGTTGTCTACAGACATTAACAGGAGTGACGGACAGGGGCAAATGTAGAGGAGGATATAGAGGAACAATCCCTGCCCGAAAATAAAATTTTCCCTTTTGTAATTGTCGTAATAATTGTAGGTGCGTACACACAAACATAAGTACACGTATATGGATATGTAAGCGTTTATGTATCGCATGTGTTGAAATGTTATCTCCCCCCCCCCGAAATAAAATCCTAGGAACACTCTAGGTGACGACCATATTCGTAAAGCCAAAAATATGGCCACTACATTACTAAGACATGTCATCAGTCACGATAGCTGTATCAAT
>NNCF01127130.1:828002-868997 GCA_002313205.1 Laupala kohalensis | reverse complement strand
ATATATATATATATATATATATATATATATATATATATATATATATATATATATATATATATATATATACACACTACTTTTTTATTACAAATGCTATAGACATCTTAGGAGTTCTAACTAGTAAACAGTAATGTTAAAAACGACTGAAATTAGGAAAAAATGATTAGTTGTTCACGAAATCAATGAAATGAGCGAGAAAAAGCACTTAAGAAATCCCCATTTTCAAGGTTCTGCGCAGCGAAGCTTTCAGTTCTTCACATGACCGAGTTGTTTCCCGCCAACACCGGAAGATGTAGGACGCGCGTGCACTTCCGTCTGGTGGGAAATAAGGAAGGATAGTATTCCATCGCACAGACGCAGTAAACTCGTGTGAGATACAGGTCACAAGGTGAGAAAAATATGGGATACCGATGAGGTGACTGAGGCAACAATATCTTCGATTTAGTTTTGAAATTTTTTTTCTGTACCTCGAAAGAATGCCTGATCAACTCTTCAAAAAAATGTGGAAAATACAAAATTGTAAATAAATTTATTTTTTATTTTTTCCCAACTTACGAAACTCGTGAAAACTACACAGTAAAGATAATTAACTTCCCAAGAAATATGTTTTAATTACCACATTTATTCGTCGTACAAACATTGGTGAACTGTACAACATGTACCAACATAAATAACAAAATTAACCTCGTTCTCTATCTTGGTAAAAAAAAATTCAACTCTTCAGAAATTTCGAATATTTTAGCGTGAAGGTGTAATTTCATCCGCAGAATGTTAGATATTGCCAATTGTAGAAGCAGAATAATTTCTTACGCTTTTGTACGGTAACAATGCAACCCCGATCTGGAATTGCATGGATCAAGAGTACAAGCAGAACGACAAATGTCTCCAAGGAGAAGGTACAAAACTCGAACACTTAAACATCTGAGCTCGTCTTGGTATCGTGAGTTAGTCGTTCATCAAATAATAGTCATGAAATGTTACCTGCGTGTAATGACCAGAGGGGAGCAGTTAAGTGATCTGACCTTGCGCTGGAACGTTATATTGCACGCAAAAGAAGTAACTAGCCAAACCGGAAAAGCAGAATATTTCCCGGCAGTTAGTCTGAACTATGACAGCCAAAATAATTTGTGAATATTCAACAAAATATGCAAAAGGTTCGTGAAAATGGTAGTAGATTGAAAATTTTTAAAATTTTGCAGCTTGAAAAGAATCCGCGAGTTATCTTTCAACTTTAGGTGAAGTATTTCCATAGTAGACTTCTAAGGATGCATCATTTCAAAGCGAATCTTTGAGAGGGAGTGGGGCCTTTTCGTTTTAAATTTTTCTCTCATTTAAACTAAGTAAACATTTTTCGGAGGGAGAAGTAATTTGTTATTAAGAGACACTTTATCCTTTTAATCGAGAAAAATTTTAGCATCTAAGCATTTGTATAGATTCAAAGCACTTTTTCGATTCGCAAAGTTACCTCTGATAAATACGCAAAACTTATCCGTCAAAGAGTAGCAATTCCAAGAAACTAGTCAATTCATTAACTATATCCCTCATTCACGTTGCAAAGTCCTTATGCCAACAATGGTAGAAGAAACGATGGGAAGTAGCTGTGAAGATATCATTGCCATATATAGCCAGCGAATGATATCACATCACAGAGGATGTTGGAACGTCGTCTTGAAGTGCTGCGTCACTAGGTTCTAAAGAAGGAAAGACAATTCCTCATAAAAGCCATTTACATTTTTAATCCTTGAAATCTTAAGTCATTCTCGTGATTCCTCTAAAAACATTAGCACGCGCACAGGAAATTTCATCACACACACACTACTCGATGTGACCCACATTGCGTGCGTATCGATGAAGGAAAAAAACAGACAAGTCATGGATAAACACTGAAATCCACACAATATGTCTGGGCTTAATGTTAATAAAAATATCACTAATAACCCTGCTCTGCGTTGTCCAAATCATCTTAACCCGCGGACTACATTCTTTCCGACGAATAAAATTAATGGGTCATATTTATTTGTGATGAGGTATTTTGATTCTTATCAAAGGTATACTATTTAATTTTTTCAGCTTTAAATAATATATTTCTTTATTTAAAAAGTTTTAATACTTAGTATTATAATAAAATATTTTCATACGGTCATGTATGTCGGGGTAATTCCGAACATTTTCTATTTTCTCTCGCTAGACTTGACATGTCAAATATCACTTCTAACAGCACAGACTTATCACACAAAGTTGTACCCCCCCCACCCAACATTTGATGTAAAATGCACTAAAACTCAGGGCTGCGTTAAAAAAATAAAGAAAAAGAGCACGCGAGCCGCATTAGGTTCACGGGCCGCTAGGTGGACAGCGCTAATATAGCTTATGGTTACAATGACATGGATTACAGTATCGATTGCATTATCATTACAAACGATTACGTAATAATACCACTCTTTCACAAAATTAGGTTATATCCCTACGGAATTTGTGTTTAAAACATGGACATTCAGCCTCAGAAAAATCTATAGCTGAAAATTAAAACAAATCTGTTCGATAGAAAATTTGAAATGACGATTGTAAGGTAAATATAAATTACAATAGTAATACTAGTATAATGAGCGCTTTGAGCAACATAAAAAAATTCATTTTGCTATAAGACAGTACTGCCACTTTCGGGTATAATTTTACCACTATCCAAGTTTTGGAAGGACAATGGTGTCCTCTACAACATAAACCAACTTTTCGATAATTTTTTGAGGTATCAAGAATTGCAGGTTTTCCATCACCCATTCCCACAACCTCTACTCGAGAGTATCAATAGAAGTATGTGCAGACAGGAAGATGAATGCATGCCCTAGAATAACTTTTCTCTGAAGTATTCTAAAAACTAAACGAAAACTAGTTTTTTTTTTCATGTTGGTGAAATTTCCATGACGTGACGAGTCTTCCCTTGTGATACAGGAAAGTTCATCAAGTTTAGCGCTTAGCGGCAATTCAAGAGAAATAATCCTTCCATAGAAATTGAAGAAGTTTTTTTTTCAAAATCAAGTGAATTCTCGTGAAAATCTCAAGGAATGACAGGACAACTGAGGACGAGAAGATTCCCGATCAGGGGTATTACAATTACACCTAGGAACGAGCGAGTATTTGAAAAAGTAACTTTCTGGTCTTGGAAGGCTAATCTCATTTTGCTCTTCGGCATTAAAACCTTTTCTAGAAATCAAGAATAAAAACCGTTGGGTGCGCGCGTGAACTACAAGTACTCAACACGGATCATTATCTGCGCAGTGTATCGTAAATGCGACAGTCGTCAAGAATAACACGCTCTGCTGGTAGAGCGATACGTAACGCGTTGATGTAGCTCTAGGTGTTCCCTGTGTCTACGCCGTAGAGAATACCGACTCGTAGCGTTCCACTTGCTAGATAAAAAATTGAGCTAGTAAACTCGTACCGTGGATGGTATTTGTGTAAATGTCAGTAAAAATTCTACGCATGAGTCATACCAAAGTTTGGTATGTTGAATGATAATGGGACAGAGGTCCCTCTTCCCTCTTCCTTCAGCTAAATGCGCTGAAGCGCCCACCNTTCCCTCTTCCTTCAGCTAAATGCGCTGAAGCGCCCACCAACTGCGCCACCCACTGAAACCAGTCCACCATTGACATTGTTTGTGAACTTCTGAATTAGAAAGTACTTGATTGTGGATCGGTATTTTCCAAGGGAGTCGCCTCATATGAGGATTCTCATGTCCATAAGATCACCTCAGAGGTCTGTGGGTCTCGCAAGTTGAATGTCAATGGTAGAGATGAATACATGTATTGAATATTCATTGTTGCAGTATGTGCGCATCACAACCCTCGTTTACGAAGTTTCTTGCTCCAATTCGAGGGTATTTATTTATTTATTTTGTACATTATATCCCCGTATCCAACGTAGCCATTCCAGGGGTTTTACACAGTTCATTTCTCCGCTATATATTTCTCTTTTCTTCAAAACATTGATCAGCGCCACCAAAATCTACTAACCATTATGATCAAATTCACGATAGTCTCATAGCTTCTTTTAGATATCCAATCTTAGTACAACGTAAATCAAAAATTTCAAATTTATCCCTCCTGTCAATCTATGTACTCTGTTTTAAATTTGACCGTATCCAAAATCTTAAATTTTTTAAGATATTTTCCTCGTTCATATTCCCACAATAAGTGCTCAATTGTTTCCTGTCCCTTTTTACATCTACATGACTCGGTTTTGAACTGTCCTATTTTCTATGGAGGATAAGTTTCCCGTGAACAGCACAGCTACAGGAGCATCAGCTCCTTTCCAAAGCATCCCGATGTCCAATTTAGCCGACCGCAGCGGTATGAAGAATTCATTTCTTTTAATAGTGATGCAAATGTCTTCGTAAATGTCAAAGGTATTTCCGATATAATTAAATGCTGGACAAAGAAAGTACGTGATTGAGTGACAACACAGTTTTTGTTTCATCGCAAATTCTTTCAGTAGTTAACAAGGTGAAATATATTCATCACAGAACACGTCGCAATACTAAACGCATTGAAGGAAAGTTCACGTGATTCACTGACAAGCACAGCAAATGCTTCCTTATTTGAAAGTGAAGTTGTACTATTTTCATAGCAGCAAATTATTTTCATTTATGTTCTAAAAGAACGAGTTCGTGGGACCTAGAACCCATCAAGTAATTGAATAAAATATCAAAACTTTCACACGGCACTTGTCTGTTACATCGTAAAGAAACAAAATGGAGCTAAAAGAATAAACTTTACTTTTCTCGTATTAGCATGTGAGGTCACACAACAACTACACGGGGTACCGAATATCAGGAAATGCGTCTTCAGATACCTTTTCATGTCTCCGTTCTCATTTAATGCGCCTACGACCTTTTTGACCCAGCCCAGAAAAATCAACGATTAATGAAGAGGAACGAAAGACTCAGTTCGTTTCGGGTACTTTAGTTTGAAATAAAAAAATCTCTCACATTCGTGTAAGATCAAGTCAACATGGGAGTCATTGGTTTAATTTGAGAAAGAACAAGATTGTTCTATTACTATTTTATTTTCTGCGTTTCCCATACATTTAAAATTAAATATTAGTATTTAAAGGTTCCAAGCTACACAAATGTAAAATATTTAGCATCTAAGTCTTACAACCGATTGTCCACAAAAACTGGTCAGACATTCGTAATAATACGAAATTTAACATCAATGCAAATATAACGCATCAATAACTGCGTTACTCGATGGAAAAATAAAAAGAAACTTCAGCAATGACCCTGAATTTAAGGAAATAGGAACCAGACAGATACGAAAAGACGAGGCAAGTGTTCGCTCACCAATTCCAGTCTAAAACCTACTACTTGAGAAAATACAAAATGATTTTAGATTTGAATGAGCAAATGGCTCGTTACTTCGCAACAAACGAAATATTTAACAGCAGAGCTTTCTTGATTAGTAGTTTAGCACACCGGTATCAGTCGCGTCGCAGAGGTGCTTGCTATACCACTGCCACCGGTGGGCGCGGAAGCATATATCCTTGGCCGCAACAGTCATATTAGCATACCCGCACGCTGAGTCGTGGAGGTGGCGCGCGGCGAGGACGATACACCATAAATAGCGCTGTGCCAAGGCGCCTTAAACATATTTTCTTCATCTAGAAATACGAATCTATTCCGATCGATCTTATTTCATTCGTATCGAACCGATTCCTTTTCGGAGCAACAACCCATTATTCATGATATAGCAAACAACTGACTTATTATTTGAAATCGCAGAAATATTATGATTTCGTCTTTAACTTCTCTATACATTCTTTTTACTTGTATTCGAACTTTATCGGAATGTTTGATGTCGAGAAACTAGAACCATTTCCATGCAGAATCCTGACCAATGATAAGTGTGATTAAGAATTTGTATTTTATTATATTGTTTTCAGCCTTATTGAATGCAGAGTTTAAAAAAATAACCAATGATTCCGAAATTTCGTTTTGTAGAGTTCTTATTTTCTCCCGTGAATTTTGGTTTAAAGTTATGTCAAAATAAGAATATCTACTCAGATGAGAAATTAAGCCTTTATTTCACACGACCCTATTCTGACACACTGGAAAGACATTGGTGGACTACACAAAAATTGTACCCACTACATTATTACCTTTACTAACCATATACTACCAATATTTAGTCACGCCGCAGTTTTTAAAAAGCTGCACCTAGTTTTAATTTTAATGGTTTCGGTTTTGAATCTCCGACGACGAATACATCACCTCATGCAACTAAAATTAAATTTCAAGCTCTTGCCATCTCTCCTTTGTAGCTGAGCAAGCAAGTACATTGACCTTCGGCAGAACAAGCTTGAATGAGTTGAATAGTCTCTTCTTTGAATTAAGAGAAAAAGTACTACACCAATAAGTTCTTCGCGTTAAGTTCTTTACTCATATTCTTTCAAAGAAAAATTTCTACATTTCCTCCAGTTTTTTCGTTAATTTTGTAATTTACAAGTTATTATAATTCAACATGCATTGATTTCTTTGTCTTCTGAAGAAAGACATTTTGGCGTACGCCATGAATTTTATTTACCATCAGAAAGTCAGAATCACTTTACTAATTTCTTTAAAAGATAATGGTACCAAAACTTTTCAACGGTCCTTTTTTTTTCAAGGAAAGCTGTGTGCAAGTTCCGGAGACAGTAAAACTTGGCGAGTACAACGTAGAACTAATGGCACGCTTTTCAAGAGAATATTTTTTAACGCCTCAATATTTATATCCGGGACGAAGCAAAGAAAGTTGGGCATGAGAGAAAGGGCAAAATTCCACTTCATAAATTGTGAATATATTGTAACGAAGCGTTTCCTACTTTCTTGATTTAATTTGACTGAAATGAGATTTCTCAGTACAATTCACTGACAGAAAAGAAATGAAATACGAATGCCGAACAAAACACTATTATGGTATCAAAACTCAAGATCGTCATAATTACTTCATGAAACAACCAGTTTCGTGAATATTACTTCCCAACAGATATTTAAATTAAGCGACATCGACTTGTCTTGAAACGTTACGTTAAAAAAACTTTGAAAACATTTTCAGTGTAATTGGAGCACACAATATGTAAGCATTCACAGTGATCAGGAGTTCCTGAATATCTAAAATGTTTATAACTCTTTCCCAAACTTCGGTGTTTAACAGTAGTTTATCCGTTCAATGATTCACTGTTCCAATATGGTGAAGCGTGTATTACTTTTTAATGACGTTCTGAAGGCACAGACAAAATTCCGTCGTTTGTCCTTCATATCATGTTAAATTAGTAATTTAAGACAATAAAAGTTCTTTTGAGCATCGACATAAGTAGTACATATCCATTAGTTGTGTTCGGGAAAGGGAGTAGAATATTTGTTGTTTGTAATCAATAGTTTTTACTTTTCATTCCCCCCCCTCCCTTTTTACATTTCAAAGAGATATATCTCAGGAAAAATAATTTTTGTCAAGTTCGAAAGACTGGCGATCCGAAAGCCTTTAAGAGGCACGTCTAGTCATACGATGAAGACATTTAAAATGTAACGCAGGAAGAAGAGAAGAGTTATGGATGTCAGAAGTTGAGATTTCTTCCGTGCTGCGGTTAAGAATAGAGGCATCTGCGGCCAACGAAGCGACATGGAGACATCGAGAAGTCTTCATTCGAGTTGCGATGGGAAATTTGGGACAGAAGGAACCATGAATCCCTTGATTTGCGGTAGAGTTTCTCGGGTTAGTTCTACTGCATCAAGAACGGAAATCAACCGTCGTGTCTCGCCAGATTGTTCCGTAACGGATATTCCGTTCTAATCGAACCACGACAAGTGCTTTGAAGGAACAAAAACGCAACCACCAGAGGAGAAACGGTTTTCACTCATTTCAACACGTCTAGGTAACATTATTAACAGTTCGTCGCTGATAAATTTGGTTTACTTTCGACTGAACAGAATTCTGTGAAGCCAGAAGTGATGTTTGTCAACTTAATAGTATAGTAGGCCACTAGTCTATAATCATTCAACTATGTTAAACAAGGAATTTTCTACGCAGTGAGAGGAGAAACCTAGCACAAACAATATGAAATTTAAACTTTTTTCGTAAGAATAATTGAACGATTGTATCATACAGAAGTTAAACCGATGTCTTGCAGGACGAAGAATCTATTTGCTAGGAAATTGTGTAATATCGATATGATAAAAAATAGTACCTCATGAATACTGATTCGAGTTTTGAAATAAAAAGTAATTGACTCTTACATACCCTAACGGAATAGTTAAAAACGTAAGGATGAATTTGAAGTATGTAACATCAATTACACGTAATATCAGTTGAGCAACAATAATCCATCTGCCGCAAGTTGTTGAATGGCCTTGGCATCAATTATACTAATGGATGTATCATCGTTTGTAAAATGTTCGGAGTGTTCTTTCTTTATATAGGAGGAGGAAGCAAAAAAAAAGTAAGTTTACAGTTATACAGGTCTGAAAGCTCTGTGTCGTAACAAGGTTAGAAATCATACGAATTTTAAAAATACATCCAATTCTTTATCAAATTATGTTAACGCAAGGAAAACTGTTTAAAAAAATTCAATATAGAATTCATAAAATGTATCCATTTGAAGGTATTTTAAGCCCTTCACTCAACCACTCCGTCCCCCGTCCAGATAACGCCCGAAGAGTTTTAAATTAAGATTTCTTAACAAGTTAAATGTCATGCACCCTTACGCTTCAATAGCTCTGTCCATCAGCCTTCCACTGCTTAAATCTGCAGAGTACAAAGCCAGAGTAAAATATCACTTGGAGAGACTTAACAGCCGTTTTCAATAAGCACACAATAGAAATTGAGCATCCTTCAGACCAGTAGCCCATCCATTCCTCGGTGTACTTCCCAAATATGTTTGTTTCTGGTAGTTTTCACCGGGATGAGAGTAGGAAATATTCCAAACCTCCCCAAGAATTAAATTCACAATGTTAGTTTTACTTCGGGAAAAACTATTTCCAATAACTGTTGAGTTATACAACTGGGGTGGACACTAAAATCTTTCTTATTCCTTAGTTCCAGTTATAAAGGAAATTGATTTTGTCACAGCTTTACCCAGGTTTGTTCTATTCTCTTCATTGATACAATTTAATACAATTTACGTCTCTTCGAAAGATCTCAAATACAGCTGAACCGGGAACCGAAGATGGGCCGAGATTCAGCGACGTGCACGGAATTCGCATCTTAAATTTTAAAAATTTGTAAAAAAATGCAGTTGCAAATTGCGAGTGACCAAGTGGGGGATAATAAAATAAGTTACTCTCCGGAAACAAGCAAGGGACCATCCCATCAATTCCGAACAAGAGCCCAAGGGCAGTGGCGGATTTAATATTTATAAAGAAATTTATTGAATAAACACGTACTGTTATCCATTCATTATCAAAAAATGAATTGTAGATATCTTGTGTAGTAAAAATCCGATAATAAAACAAAATAATTAATAATATTCCCGCACATGGAAAATACGCCATTACACGAAGGAAAACCGTAAAAAAAGCTCCGGCCCATCTTTTCTATACAATTCCTTTTTGTACTTCTTAACAAATTTAACTGGATAAATTAACTAAATATTACGCAAACATTTAAAGACTAAGGAATAATGCTTTCTTTCCTAATTAGGACGGAATGTTCTTCAATAATACGCCCCCGTGGTACGTCAGAATCAAGTGAACGAAAAAACAATGTAAGTTTTACAGTTGACCACCAGGAGCGTGCAAAGCAGCGCAGCGTAACGCTCCAACAAAACGCGGCACGAAGCCGCGTGCAGGCGAGCGAGAGCAAGTGGGCGTATCTACCACGCTTCCTAAGCACGTACAATCAGTCGCCTGAGGGACAGTCGGGAAGCGCAGGGACATTTTGATAGTTCGGGGACCTGGATTACTGACCCCGACTCCAGTAGCATTATCTGGTCAAGCAACGATGGGTCGAGCTGAGCGAAGAGAGGTAACCACATGTTCGTAAGAACTTCTTGTGAATTATTTGCATTCACTGGTGTTACTAAACCAGCACATAAACGTATTTAATAATGTGGTTTTAATAAATAAGAGAAAGTTCCTTATATGAATTTTTGACATTATCGTCACATGTTTCTTCGGAATTTTAAATATATCGGTCATGAAAATAAAGGCAATAACTTTCGTTCTTCCAACTTCGTTGAATTTTCGAATCTCGGAAACATCAAATGGAAACCTAAAATAGTTTTAAAATAACACCCTAGGTGGGAGTGTCATGTAGGTAAATTTAACTTATTACTGATCCAACGAACTTGACATTAAAAGAATAATAAGAAACTATCTTCATCAAGGTAGCACCGTTGTACGCGAATAAAACGAACTGTGGCGTGTCAAGAAAAAACGTGGGACTGTTAGAACAATTGAGAAACAACTGTATTCCTCAACTGCGTAGAGTGACTCGCGAGAAGTGAATTTCTTAACAAAGATAATCCTCCGTACGATCCTACGAACGTATTTTGAACGTTTCCAAAGAAGTTGAAGTAAATATTCGTCACTGCTTGATAGTACAAATACTGGGAAAAGCAATATTCCAGCATCGAATTGAATTTAATATTAAATGAGGATTTCCAACATTTTGAAAGGCGTTCAATGATTTATTTATTAATTTGAATATAATGCCCATTATAATGAGATGTATTCTCGGGCAACAACACTACCGCGTTACTCTCGCACAAGTACACGACGATCTCTCGTCATTTTCTTCAGTGATATGGACACTTTTTATCCAATCGAGGGTTTTTATAAGAAAACGATTTATATATCGTATATTGTTAAGATACTTTGATGGATATAGGGACTTCTAACACCAATACTGAGTCAAAGTTGATAGTCTATGGAACAGTTTATCTCGCAAAAAATGAAGTTTCCTAAGAGGTAAACTACGATTACGAACACAAAGAATGTTTCCTTGTCTAAGCATTATATGTTTATATATTTCATCGGAGTAGATTAAACAAACGAGACAACAGCAGATAGCACCCTTAATTTTTTCGCTAGAGCTTGGTTGAGACATTAAGGAGTTCAGGATTTTTGCCTGAGAAAATACTTCCACAGTACAGAAAACTGTTTTAATATTCCGGATGGAGCAACCATTTAGATAAGTATTAACTGGAGTTTCATGACCCGATCTCGATCCACTATTGTTTCAACTGAACATCTTATGAATAAAAAATAGAAGTCGCGACTAATTTGCCACCCACTTAAATATCGCCTATTCCGCCCCCTTTACGTCCTTACCCTCAGTTACACCGACATCAGTCTCCCCTCCCCCGTCTTATTTGACAGATTAGTGATCGCAAAGGTTACATGAGCTCAGCGGAGGACGATCCTAGACAGCGCCTCTTGTAGCAATGGCGAGGGTATGAACAATACGGTTCGATAGACATAAGCAACCTGCGAAAGCATTTTGTCGCGCATGACTGATACGATAGCTACGTCTACGGAGAGCTCACCCTCCCAAAGTGCTGCATGAATCATTTGACTAATACAATGTAACACTTCAAGAAGTAATGATAGGACTAAAGTAATACCAAATTTCTTACACGCACAATGGGACTCAATGCAACTTTACAATTTGGGCATTTCATGTTCATATTTTTCTTATAATATTGCACATTTAACATTTTATCTACAAAATAAATATCATTAAAATGTCTTCAACTCACCACCTCTGTATATTTTGAAGGAAAACCCCCCCGGGATATCTTCATTCCTTTTTAAATGATATCGAACGTAAAATATAATATCTCTGTAGGTACTACGATACAACATGATATACACAAAGCCAATATGATATATTGGTTCATGCACGCATTTTCCCGAGTAAACGAGTTTTCAACATGCTCAGTGCCATCAACCACACTCAGTTTTCCTGTAACTTTTGTACCTCAAACTGCTTTTCGAGATAGTCTCCGTGAACCATCTTATCTGTAATGGTACATTTACGGTACCAAATACAATTATAAGATTCACCGGAAACAAAGCCAGAACGGTTTTATCTTTTGATAACTATGATCATAATTCAAATGACAATAAATTTATCATTTACAGTGGATTTAATTGCGTCATTCTAAGGAAAAGTAGCACGATGTTTGCAGAGACATTGTATTGTACGCCTAAATATTTTGCTAGCTCTGAAGGAACTAACACGGCGATGCATAAAGTAATCCCCAGCGGAATACAAACTTGAATATCTTACGACGGAAACAACTAACCACGAAGATAATTATTTTCTACGAACGTAGTGACATAAAGCAATACAATTTTTTGTACCGAACTGAGAAAGTTTGTTATTTCTTCAACACGTACTAGTTTACAACAACTTCCCCATTTGCTTGCAAACAACTGAAGTGACATAATTTTGACAGGATTAGAAATAGTAGAAAGCAATATTTAGAGTTTATTACGTAAATTTTTAAGGGTGAAGGCAGGACTGTACTCAATGTACACCCACTTAGTTCAATGAAGATAACGTTAAACATCTCTGAAATTGTACTAATATTTTTTTACTAGAACCTTGCTTACAACACGTGAATTTATAAGCCATATTCATGTTAATTTATTTATTTCAAAACATTTAAGACTTGATAAATATTCCCCATCACCTTCCAACAGCGTAAAATCCCGTGTCCGAATACAAATTATATTTTTTGAAAAGTCACAAGAATTATTGTGAGAGAATATTCCATTCCTTGTTAACATTACCTCCATTGTTTATTAAGGAAAAACTGAAAAATAAGATTTGTGACGGACTATTTTGTTATGGTAGTTGTATACGACAACCCTTCAAGTTAATGTCAAAATTTTAATTTTTAATAATCACCGATTGTATGTTTGCGAGTTTTAAAATTGACAAAAACAGAAAGAAAAATTATACTCGTTGGCAAGTGTAAAAAGAAAGAGGTACAACTTCTCAACCGGTACCAGTGCGCTTCTGTATGCCCCCCCTCTCTCTCTCTCTCTCTCTCTCTCACTGCAGCCGGTGACGTAAACACTGGAACGAGTTGGAAGCGCATTGGGATCCACGTGACCTCCGAGCGTTCTAGCGGAAGGCCGAGGAGTGTCTGGGAGGAATCGGCAGGGTCTCCGAGACTTCTGGGGAGAGGGCAGATTTCGAATTTTGGTCCCGCTCCCTTCTGCAAATTCTTCCACTCCTCTAGGGAGTAGATCTATGAAGTAAATTATTAAAATATATGATTTGTAGATTTTTATACCACGTAACAAATCTCAACTTTCTGAAGTCATTGTATCATTATTTTCTATTTGATTTTTTTTCTCAGTAAACGCTGATTGATAAAATGGCACGGGTCTAGTGGCCAAGCGACCATTTCCCTTTCTATTTTCTAGAGATAATTTTTTTTCGAACTATACAAGATGTTGCAATAATGATCCCTTGGGCAAATTTAATGTTTTTAAACTGGAATGTATAGTTTTTGAAATTACTCGTGTTGAAGAAATCACTATTGGGACTATGTGGACTTTGCACCCTGCAGTGGTGTGTTGGATAGTTATTAATAATAATAATAATTATTATTATTATAATATTATTATTGGGGTTTATTGGGGTATTATTACAATGTTATTATTACAATATTATTATTGTAATAATAATAATTATTATTATTACAATATTATTATTGGGGTTTAGGGCTCGCCAAATAGAGTACTGGAGCGCTTAAATAATTGAAGTAAATAAACAAGTACGGACAGTAGCTTAACAACAATTACAGACATTTAATTTTAAGAATTTATCCTCGTGGGCCATTCTTCTGAACCGAAAATTTGCTTTTTTTTAAATTGACAACTTTTTAAAATAGCAAACCAATAAAAATTGACATGTTATTAATTTCTCATTGGAGCTCCCCCGTCTCTTGAGGCACTGGGAATAGGGGTTGCGAGGAAAACAATCACAACACGCTCCATGACGACAACGAAAATCGAAGCAAACGAGTGAATCGAAGTGATCCTTAACAGTCAAGAGTGAAAGCTGGCGTTTGAGGGAGAACGTTGATAGAAGCTGTGGGGGAGATAGCGATAGTATACTCAACACCTGAACTGAGAAAATAAGTGGGACGTGTATAGACATGACGTAAAAGATATAAACATAATAGAGATAGAAGATAGAGAAATAAATGTCACGTCATGTCGAAGGAATCTCACGCGACTAGAATAATACAAAAGAAAAAGAAAATCTCTGAGATGACATGTCACGTTGTTTAAGAAGTGAAAAATGAAGCATGATGCAGAGAGAAGAACTTAATCAGTAAGACTAAGAATGAGGGAAGGGCGTAAAAGAAAGGAAAAAAGAATTACGTGTAAGACAAGGAGAATAACATGATATAACACAATGCTCGTTATGTGTTGAGGCCTCTGGTGGATACTGAAGCTCACTAACAAGGCACAAGGAGTGGATGTGGTGACACATCAGCGTTCAAGGTGCAAGTTATCGAAGTCTTGAGGATAAATGGGGAGTGTGTGAGATGCATCCACATGTTCACATCCGGAGCGGTGCTGTACCGAATGAATTCAACGCTACGACGATAAAATATGCGCGAAGGAACTTCCGATTTCAATCACGAACAGAGTTTGTTTTGCTACCGCAATGCAGGTATTTTACGGAATAGATTGTCTCTCGCACGATTCGAATGAAGTCATTCATGCTTTAGGTGTTCTAACTCAATAGGTTGGGAAAAACTCGTGCAGCCGGCTGTCAAGAAACTAAGCAAAAATGGTAACACTAGGTACCTAGAGCAAAAAGAAGCTGATTACACTTATACCAGGACATTATAATTAAAAGTTATCAGAGGGTGAAAGAAAATTATTAATATCTTTTACCATATTCCTAATGAACCAAGGACATGAATACTTTTTACGTAAAGAATAGATTTAAAATATTTTACACGATTGCGTGAGTTTCCTTTATCATTTTTTTTTAATTATTCAAATTACGCAGAAGTAATGTAAGGAATGTGAGAGAGCTCTGATGGACTTTTGTAACATTCTTTTTACACAAGGCTTTAAATAAGCAGTCATACATATCTCCCTAGAAATAAAAAAAACGAAAAAAATATACCTAAAATTCCAGCGCCATACAAAGTAAAAAAATCTAATGTGCTCCGTTTTACTGGGAAAATATTGTACTCTGCGTGACGCGGACACTGCTCAGACGAGGTCGCACCCATACAACGGTCAATCGCTACGAGATGGACATGTCCGGCAAGCGAATCGTCGCTTTCTGAGAACATTAGTCATAATTATTTCTATGAAATCCGCTTTGAAATTAATAAAATTACCACACCGTCACAGGAGAATATTAAGATTCAATGTGCTACTCCCCACATGGAAATTAAGAAAAAAAAACCAGAACAATAAAAATTTGATATCTACATAAAATATTTTCTAGGGTTTAGCAAATCTCCGATCATTGTCTTTTATAGATATCGGTTCAGAGATTGAAATATAATATAATTTAAAAATAATATAGAAATAATTTAAAATAAAATGATTACTTTAATTTGAAAAGAGAAATCGATATGTTCCTTCAATTTATAACTTTGACAAAGCAGAAGTAACTTCAACTGTAAGATGATTCAGGAAAAAAAGATACATTATCTTAGAGCAAAGCAAAGACTACAATCTATGTACCCAAAATAGACTAGGTAATCATCAGAAGTACAAATATAACCCGAACAAATACGATGCGACAATAGACGGAGAGAAGACACGATAACAAGGTAGATATCATTGAAATTTTACAGAAATTAGTTATTATCAATTGTCATTTATACAAATTAATTGAAAAGTAGGTTTTTAAAATAGCAAATACATTTATGACGTTCAGCGGCTATTTGTTCACGTAATGTAAAAACAATTGCTTGGTTGAAATTCTTTGAGGATCAAAGTAAATTATGCTTTTCCATACATAAGCTTTTTCAAATTTCAAAAACAAATTTTCTATTTGAATAAAGTTAAGCGTTTTCAGTTTTTATAATAAACTACCACAAAGAAACCGACTCAATCATTTTAGAAAAATTAGATTGCTTTCCTCTCGTACGGAGAAAAAAGGATTCAAGAGAGAACATTTAAGTATGAACTTCATAAAACATGCGGAAGAAAAATGATTTGCATCATGGATAGGTAGACATGCATCACACAAGGAAAGGAAAGACTTTCACTGAACTTCATAAACAAGAACATTTATTCTCAACACAATGCAATTGCACCATTCCCCAGGAAATATTACGCACTGCAGGAATTCCTTTCCCACGCAGCAAACAAAGCAGGGAACAAAACGGTAAGTCAACAATATATGTTTTCTTTGATTTTGTAAATATTATTAGTCAAGTTTTAAAACCTATCAGCTCTGCACTAATGTTAGTGCAGTTATTTTTTATATCGTAGTGATTGACAGTACTATTTAACCTGCACACAGAATTTTGCTAACACGTGTAGCCTCCCTGGTATTATAAATAAATAAAATAATAAATATAAATAAATTTATTGTCAAAAAACAGTACAAACTGCGTATGACCACGTGGAGGGAAAAAAAACTAATTTACTCTCCGGAAGCAAGCAAGGGACCATCCCATCAATTCCGATCAAGGGCCCTAAGGCAGAGGCGGATTCAAAAAATTCAGCAAAAATTCCTAGATAAGATAAAAAGTTAGCTGCGAGTTATAATACTAATAGAATGTCAATATGTTTGTAATTTTAAGCAAAAAATTACATGTAAGTTATTATCGAACTATAGATTATTCTGAGTATAGTGCTTAAAAATTGAAATAACACTAAATTCACGATTTATTGTTACAATAGACCCGCCCCTAGACAAAGCCTAGAGAACCTGTATGATAAATCCGCCTCTACCCGAAGGAAAACCGGAGAAAAACCCGGGCCAGGATGGGATATTCTTAACTAGAACAAGATTAACATTTATCAGGCCATAACTTACATGTTTTGAAAGCTTGATTTAAATGTTCGAAAAACAAAAAACAAAGACATTCATGAATTAGAGAATTGCTTCTATCGCCTAGTTGTGTTAAGACAAAAAAATACATTCACTTTATGTACTTCGGCTGGGAAGAGACACCAACTGAAACCAACGCGTCCCATTTCTTATACATAGAACATGGAACAAAAGGGTAGGAACTATTGTAAAACATTTTCCAAATTACATGTCTTTTTAATACATACGTCCGGATTTGATCTATTCATTTTCCAATAGATTCATTGACCCCTGCCCCCTTCGCCACGTTCAACCGGTCGAGGATCCTACCGTTGGGACCCCCCCCCCTATTGTTACGGCCTTCGTCTACGTAAGGAACGTTAATGCAGTTACGTTAACGTGCGTCATGCAGTTGAGACTTCCGCATAAGCTTAAACTCAGGAGATCAAGGCACCTCTGGTGGTGAAATTATCTATAAACACACGAATTAATTTAGCGAGTGAACAAAACAACGTTTAATAAATCAGAAATTAATTCACTGTTCAGTAAAACTACACCGTCTCCTGCGTGAGTGAGGTACGGAATGATACAGTGACGCACTGATCCTGGCTACTTGTGTATCTGAACCTTTAGACATTACGACTGAAATTTTGCAACTCGTAGGAGTGTAGTAATATAATGAGCGATCCTAAGTTTATGACTAATAAAATAACAAAAATATAGTCAAAAGGAAGCTACAAACTACGTAGGACCTGGCGGAGGATAATAAATTATAATATCTAAAAGAGGTAAGAAAAGGACCATCCCATCAATTCCGATCACGGGCTCTAACGCAGGAGCGGTTTTCACATTTTTTGCGCCATGCCAAAATATTTTTAATTACATAAATGATATTCATTTTTTCTTACGACCTAAGTAATTGTGAAGTTTTTAGGAACACGACGTTTCGACTCTGTTTTGAGTCTTAAGGAGCAACAACGAAACCACGAAATATGATATAGCGTTTGATTCCCTTATCTTTCTCTAATTTTGTTTAAAAAAATTATAACCACATTAATTGGCCCAGAGGTTATAATTGAATCATGTAAATCCATTTCTTACACTATTTATAACTATCTTAGTAGTATTACACATAACATTTATAGTAAACTTGTATGAATGCAACGTTTGTATCTGTTATGTAAAATTTAAAAAAAAAAGTAATAATGTATAATGCATAATATTTGTTACACAGAAGAACCAAGCCCAGTTTGAAACGTCAGGTTCATTGAAACACAGAACATGTATAGTTCTACTACAGTCATATGAAATATTTAACTGTGATAGATTTAATAAATGGGCGTAAATAATATATTTATTACTTACAACTTCCCCTTCCCAAGATACTTCCGCTGAGACTGCTCCCACCCAGCAATACAAGGTCTAAAGAGCGTGTTCCCCTCCGTTTTGCACTTCCGCTCCTCACTTCCTAGGTGCCAGGCATTTGTCGAGGTCGGAACTTCACATCCGCAAACGCTGATGCAGCTCCAGGAGCACTGTCACAGCACTTCCTCAGGGAGCGACTAAACTGACGCGCTATCACGAAATCATCAACACGCATTTCATATTTACATTCAAGACTGCTCTTCATAACACTTCAGTAGAACTAGTTCGGGTTGATAATGTAATCGCAAAATTTTGTGTAAGTCCCACAAAATCAATATCGTACACTTATTTAGTTCAGTGAAACTACGTAAAAAATAGATTTGTACCGTGCAATATTTACGCACTGTTAATATTTAAGTATATATTGACATGTTGAGATGACTGAAAGCAATGACAACCCGAAATTTTGTACAGTGCATAATATAAGAGCGTTTATGACAAAAAAAATTGAGAATTTAGATCAAAAGAATATAGTCGTTTTCCGTTCTCGTCATTTGTTTAATTCAAAATATTTTATGATCAACTTAAAAAGAGAAAAATTATAAAATAAATTAGAAAATAATTGTTACCAAAGATGAATATATCTATAATTATAATAAAGAATAATTGAATTTCAAATGAAACAAAAATCACAATTCTGTAATACGTAACTTGCAAAATTCATATCTCCGCCGCTGAACGTATCAGTATATTTGAATGCATTAGTAATTTTTTTTGGAAACAGGGCCGTACCCAGGATTATTATTTCCGTTGGGGAGGATATCACACACATTATACATGTGTATATATGTGTGTGTGTTTGTTTATATATTGTACATATAGTATATACACATATATACATGTTTGTGNAAGGACCATCCCATCAATTCCGATCACGGGCTCTAACGCAGGAGCGGTTTTCACATTTTTTGCGCCATGCCAAAATATTTTTAATTACATAAATGATATTCATTTTTTTTACGACCTAAGTAATTGTGAAGTTTTTAGGAACACGACGTTTCGACTCCCTTATCTTTCTCTAATTTTGTTTAAAAAACTTATAACCACATTAATTGGCCCAGAGGTTATAATTGAATCATGTAAATCCATTTCTTATACCTATTATAGTTAACTATTTATAACTATCTTAGTAGTATTACACATAACATTTATAGTAAACTTGTATGAATGCAACGTTTGTATCTGTTAAGTACAATTTAAAAAAAAAGTAATAATGTATAATGCATAATATTTGTTACACAGAAGAACCAAGCCCAGTTTGAAACGTCAGGTTCATTGAAACACAGAACATGTATAGTTCTACTACAGTCATATGAAATATTTAACTGTGATAGATTTAATAAATGGGCGTAAATAATATATTTATTACTTACAACTTCCCCTTCCCAAGATACTTCCGCTGAGACTGCTCCCNTGTTATGGGAAGAGTGAAGAGAAAATAGAAGCATTCCGTTACGGAGGTGGACACTGCTTTCTTAATGACTCCGCAAACGCTTGAATAATACAAAATTATACGTTTCGTAAATTACTTTGCAAATAAGAGAAGGAACTGCTGTAATGAATGCTACCCGAATTGGGAAAAAAATTATTTCAGTACACGCGCAGTCACAAACACTGCAAATAACCTTTCGTTGCCTTCTTTGGACTCACAAACTAGTCAAAAATTTCGAACAGGTGGAAAACTCACGCCCAAGTAACTTTACGTCTCCGGGTAAAGATTAATCGACAGTGTTGTACAATAGCGTTGAAATTCCCTTTTGTTAGCAAACAACCCCGTCTGACATTTCTTCCAACGCACCAGTCAACAGGACAAGTTCAATTGAGCGCCAAATCTTTTAAAATATTATTTGTGGTGTTATTTAGTTTATATGTTAAAAATGTCATGGTTTTCAATCTTCGTTGTAATTGCCTCATGATGCGCTTTTTACCTACATGCGAATTTACCGAGAAATCATTAAATACCTTATCAAGACGTCGGTCAGAATAATTATCTAGGAACATGATTGAATCGGGTAGAATTTTTGCGCTATTAGTGTTCACCCGAATTATGTCCTTCCCACATGATTTATGGAAATACTAATTTGGATTTCTTAAGGTCGAAAGCAGACATTACTTTGAGGAAAAATACATGTGTATACGTATATTTTATAGTACTTTGAATTTTCCTCTCCGATTGAGACTAAGAATGTCAAAAAGTAACAACATGAAACAAATAACGCATGTTGTTTATACTTTAATCTCCCTAAAAAAATTCAACATCTTTCGCTTACTTTTCAGAAGAGTCGATTGCAATGAAATATAACTACTTACGTAACATTTAAAATGCCACAAAAAGCACCACTGTTATCTAAAACCTTAAAAAACCTTTCTGACAATGGTCACGCTTCTGAATGGGCTACTCAAGTGAAAGTAACTCCAGCGGGGAGCTGAGTGCAGAGATGCAATATCAAGATATTGGAAGCTTCTTTGGACCTCTGAAGGAAACGTTAACTACAGATTAAAGAATACCATAACTGTCCCAACTTTCATGGATTCGTAGTACTACTGCACTTCATATCTCACAAAAATCGATGTCTATATTACATTTATTTGAAGTCATAGATGTTTATGCAAGAAGGACGGTTAACGCGGTGCTTCAAGAACAAAAATAAGTAACGTATTATGTATGCGAGTATTTCTTTATCTCCTTAATATATTTAGATAATAATAAAAAGGTGAGAAACTGTAAAAGATACTTCACTTGTTAAGAAAGGACTATGCAAGAGACAAGTGTTCGCAATTTAGATTGCAAATGACTAAGGTGTTAACATCGTCACGAAGAAAACGCAATGGTGATTAGTTTGCCAGGCTAGGAAAAATTTAGTTTAATATTCCTGAGAATTTAAACAAATAATAGTCAGATAATATTAAAGTTTAAAAATTTAATGAATGCTTAAGATATTCCCCTCCCCCGCAAAAGTAAAAAATTCTTTTAAGTTTAGAGGACGTAACACTTCTATAACATTATACACTAATGCGCGAAGAAAACTTAATACTGTAGAAAATTAAGGGAAAAAAATGTATTTTGTGATAAATTTCTGGTGACTATTTCGTAACTAAATTAGACAAGACAGTCCGAAGAATTTTAAATTAAATAACGTCCTTTTTAGTGTTTTCACGTGGACAAATTCTTGCTAACCAAAATATCTCTCAAAAGGAGTAGCATTGTTTCTTGTCGACTAAATAAAGAATAAGACAGATAAATGAGTACGTAAGCGAAAAAACAATTTAATTTATCTAATGATAAAATGAATAATAGAGATAAAAGCTTAGCTAAGACATAATTTATATTGTTTCAGCCTCAAGGTATCCCTATTGTTTTTCATTTCATTGTATTCTTGTACGTCCGTGTGCAACATTTACACATTACGAGCATTCCTATTCTCATTATCTCCATTTTGTTGTCTTATCTGGTATCATAGTCCTTTTTGTTGTATTTCGTTCATTTGTTATTCTCTTATATCTGTTTCGTATTCTTCAGCTGAGGTAGGAATCACATCCTAAATTCTTCTCGTTGAGTAACAACGAATGAGACGAGTAAGTCAGTGGTGATTTTGCATTGCCTTGGAAGAGTACAAAATATAAGCACTGTAGCAGGGATACGAAGTAAGAACTTGAAGTTACTAGAAGATCGGTTCCGACCATGCGAGATATTAGATTATGGAATAGAAAACAGGGTAATGAGGGGATCAAAGAGATTTATGTGTAATTTATACGTGATAAAGTTGATCTTGTTTCAAATTAAAATTTCAGGATACAATATTCTACAAAATCTTTAAAACATTATCGAACTTTGATCATCTAGGTTTTCTGTAAGAAAACAAACATTTAACAAAAGCATAAATGTGTTAGGCGATGGCGGTCCGGCCCGGGTCACATCCTATTGGGGGTCTCCAAACTGGCTACCAAATATGATATAAACACTAATTCAACCTTAAATGAACCCTCAAACATTTTACATATGAATGTAAAATAATACAAAGCTGATATATAACTCAAATTCGAAGTTTTTGAAAATAAATGTGTGTTGCATATTTATTGGTACGCGTGTAAATACGACTTCGGAGTAAAAGAAAAAAAAAACTCCCGTGGTCCTCTTTATAGTACGTCGCTAATACGTCTCGAACAAGCGCTGACTTTTCTTAGCCATGTCTTTCTTATACATGTATTGAACTCGCTGCATTGCGAAAACGCATCTCTCTGCACTGTACGACAGGTCTCAATCGAACGAACACAGATGTAGCGACGACGGGAAGGAAGAGGAAGAATAGCGCGGAAGTAGAACAAAAAAATACCATTTAGTCGGACAAGTGTTTGCACTTTTATCACTCACCCAGTCGATTTTCGCATCCACTGTCAAAGAGGCATGAAGGTGATTCAAGGGCTGCTAGAACAGGTTTATCAAACACTGAGTGGAGGTCACTGGAGAGATCTGTTGTGTTCGGCAATGCATGTTAAAAGCTCACGCCAAGATAATTTTTACTCTTTTACGATCATGAAATTAGTTCTGCCAGTCCTGGGAATGAATTTGAGAATAGTTACTAGCGTAAACCATTAAAAAATGAATCCACAAAAGATTTGGAATATGAAATAAGTGTTCCTGCTAAACTGATGAGTGCTAGAACTTGAAAATATAAATAATTTATTTTTGGGAAGACGACTTTGTTTTATTAGTTTAAAAAAATCGCCTGTAACGTATAAGAAGATAGCAATTCTACCGACCAATAGAAATCCACCTCTTACATTACCCTGAAAAAAATACTGGATGTATTATAAATAGGAGGTCGCTGATCTTAGTAGACTTCAGTACATAGATATGAGTGTGACTATAAACAATTGTTAAGTAGGACATCCACAATATTGAAAGTGGTCCGATTACAAAGTCTAAAGATTCCTCATGTCTCAAACTAGCGAAGGGTCACGGACATAGCTCGGAAAAATCCTGTTTTGAAAACAATTTAATTTATGATCGAAGCATGGACTTCACTTAAGAGGTCAGAATACAACATGCTTAATAATTTTGGGTGTGCAACTCAAATAAGCTATTTAGATATAATCCTCAGACTGATGGATTTTTTCGATCACCGCCCCCCCCCCCGCACGCACACACACACGCGCGCAAGAGAGTGAAAAGTTAAAATTTTCTCTATATCGTATATGATTATTTGATATATGTCTCAATTGTGCATTATTTAGCACCAAACTATCAAATCCTTTCATATCCCTGGACGCTCCTGAAATCTGAACCCCATCCCCACCAAATAAAATTATTCATCCACCATTCTCGTCAGACGTCAAAACAAAAAAAAATCCTCTCAGTATTAGAAACTATATTCAGAAGTATCACTTCTCGAAATTTCGATTCAAGCCTTCGCCATCTGTGTCTCTAGCCACCAACAAACTTATCTCCCCACAGAGAGGCGCACGTTGCGGTCCATTCCATTCATTCGGGCGACCGGCACGGTGGCAGCACCTGCCTGCTTGTCCGCTCACACTCTTCCCCCCGCCACTGGCATTTTCCATCCGCCAGCGCCAGTGGAATGAGAACAAGACCCCAACACGCGGGGACCACTATCGGTTTTGAGAGTTGACAAGTATGAAAAATTCATCGTTCGTCCATGTGTCTCCAGAAAATAATTCTACTACATTCATCCTTCACAGATTGTTTCCTAACTCATATTTTTTCCCGAATTTTGGAAACCGTCAGCACAGTATGTAACGGTATAAGTAGTTTACTAGTAAACTAAGAGCACGAGAAAATTGAAATAATTTTCTGGCTGAGAAAGTGGGGTTAAGTCTTAAAGCAATGTATTGGTGGTTTGCCATAATTTTAGAATGATAAATTATTGAACCACTGATAAATCAGAATACACAAATCAAAACACCTCAACCAAATAAGTTCTCACTTATTACTCTTAAGACTATCCAATAAACTAAATTCTTTATATCAAATGTTGTAGACGCGAAGCAGAAAATATAGTCTTAAATTTTCATAATTGGAGAGAATCGTACACATAGCCCATATCCGAACCGGTATATTATTTCGAAAGAATTCTGCGGAGCTTCTGCAAAGCAGCAACGCTTGGCATCGAAGCGAAAGTGTAATAGATGATGAAATATCACAAATTTCCTTTATATGAATCAACATACTATCGGGAATTTCTTACGGGTTCTTTCAAACTGTTGAACACGAGATACGCAAAACCTATTCGAGTTGTCCACTCAGTGAATTAAGCTACACTTTCATGAAAATGTAGTATAGTAATCTTTCGACATCGTGAAGAAATAGTTCTTCACCATTTAGCATCCACAATTTTTATTTCTAAGTAACTAAATAATTTTTAAAAGTACATTTTAAGAGGGTAAAACTAACATAATTATGTTCAATCACATTTCGGTTAAGTTGTATGTCGACGGTAGTCATATAAAAAAAGGAAAATAAGAATGGCACTGATTCAGAACATTTTAAACGAATATATATAGGCTCAAAGCAACCGAACAACTAGCAACAAACAAGCGAGCAAGTGAACTTGGCAACATCGCAGTCACTGCACAGCACCGTTCTCCGATGAATATGATACCCAACATGGCGGCTACAGAAACACAGGCGAAGGGATAGAAACGTTCAACATAACACGCATAAGAGAAGTCACGCAATTAATTTCTCTCTTCATATTTCGTTCTCAACAAAAAAGAACGAACCAAGAGCGCTATGACAATTAAGATACCATAGCCAAATTTTCGATACTACCTTAGTAGAGTAAATTACTTGGGTGTTATCCTAGTCACAAGAAGTTTTTCTTTCTAGTCAAATTGAAATAATAAACGAAACATATCATTTAGATGTTTATGCGTTTTATTCCTGTTCAAAGGTGTTATATAAAAATTATAAAAAAATCATGAAATAGCTTGCCCCGAACACTCCGTTAATTAGTATTCCAGAATGTTCGTGAATGTAAAGCCGTATTTCAAACACTTCACAAAATAAGAACGAAAATTCAACATTCCAGCTCTAAAATAGCGTATTATTCTGCATGAATGTTGATTACATGTAAAATTAGTATTTTTAGTGTCACTTCTACTAATCACTTGCAAACATCTGAGTGAAAATAATATTACAAAAAATATATATATAACACGTTATGCTACCTTTACCAATTATAATGTTGTTTCCAAAATAATAAAATTCTGGTTTCTCACAATTTGAACGAAATAGAAACGTACCCGAAGGAAAGATTCTAGTCATAATATAAATTCGAATACGCAGTAATTTAGGAAGGTAAGTTTAAAACATTAAAATTCGAGACACAAGTCTTCCTCAAATCTGTAGCCCAATTTTTTTTATAGATCTATAAGATATTGACAGGTTTATGCTTGCTGCACTACATTGTTTTAAGGAATTACAAATTCCAGACAATTTGTTTAAAGAAAATTGTATTATACAAGCCTATACAAAATTAGTCTCAAAGGAAAATAATCTCTCACGGTTACGATACTGGAAAGAGAAACATTATGAATTTCAAAATATTAACGTACAAATTTGCAACATTGGCCATCTTCAAACGAAGACGGTGTTGCCAGTTGTATTTTCCCGCGCAATCACGTGATATCCAGACTGCGCTGACGGCAACAGCGGCGCACGGTACCGCCACGTTGGCAAGCCGATCAATAGCCATCGCCAGGCGAATTTTCGTTGGAACTGTCGTTCACTGGTGGAATAGTTCAACGGAAGTAGTGTCCACTGCTCAACAAGGGGAGGTCGCATATTATCATGTGTTTTCGGAGTCGTCATACCAACAAATCTACACTTGTGCCGGTAAAGGCATGTATCAAGCCGCGATGTTCTTATCATGACCAACCGGGCAAGTAGGGGTGACAGAACCGCAACATGCATGCCGACAGGCCCCTCTTGTGTTTCATCCAAAGGTTTCGTTGTGACTTATTCCAAGACAATGAACACCAATATTTTAAAAGGACAGAGTCTTTAGAGACCAAGATGATATGAAGGAGGCGTTACATTTATGTTCGATATAGGAAGTAATACAGTGCAGAATAGGACCCATTATTGGTGCGTGTACGAGACAAAATATAACATGTCTGACTTTTGTTTCGAAATCGAACGAAAACCCTGGTTTGGTACTTAACGTTTAACATCTTCCGACATGTCAAACTGTAAATTATATGTTTTTGATTAGAAGATTCCAGAAGAATGACACCAGTAAATACGACCCAATATTGAACAAAATCTCTTAATAAAGAAATATGAATGGAAGGAGCTAAAATGCTTTTTATGAATTGAAACAAGTCGTTTTTTTTGTATGAAAGTTGACGCAATGGAACTGGAACTCTAGTTTTATCTCATGATGTGCATTACTCAATGAAGGAGATTAATACAATGCACATGGNCCCAATATTGAACAAAATCTCTTAATAAAGAAATATGAATGGAAGGAGCTAAAATGCTTTTTATGAATTGAAACAAGTCGTTTTTTTTTTGTATGAAAGTTGACGCAATGGAACTGGAACTCTAGTTTTATCTCATGATGTGCATTACTCAATGAAGGAGATTAATACAATGCACATGGTTTTTGTCGGTGACTGGCACATCTCTAGTATAAGTTTCCGCTGGAAGTGATGCGAACTTCTGCGTAGTTCTATCTGTATTCAATATATTGTTTCAGTTTCCATCGCTAAAAAAGTTGTTTCCACAATCGTGCATAAGGGAAAATAAACTACTGAAAATCTGGAAACAAAGACGCATCAATATCAATTCATAGGTTCTGATAAGTTATGCCATTCCAGATGGAAAATGGATCTGAAAGTTAAGTACCATTATATAAAAATTACGGATATTATAGGGAATTTACACAACACACAAATGTAGATTATCAACATTCTAGTAGGTCAAGAGATCTACTCTTATTGAGCATCTAAAAAGAACGCAAAGAGAATCAATATGGCGGATCAAGAATCGTATTTAGATTACATAAGAGCATGGGCACAGTCTATTGCAACACAGCACTGAGCTAGTGGGTTTCCTCAACTTAATATCGCACTATGGTTAAATGCTAAATGTGTTTAACGAACTTCAGTTCTCATTATATCGCAAATTTATTTTTCTACAAACTAAGAAAACTAAATTCCGTGACTAATTTCTTGCTCATCAATATGAAATTTATTACTTGTATATACAAGTTTTATAGATACTTACTCGTTACCATTAAAATATTATAATAATCATACCCAAAAACAAATAATAAACTCTTACTTCTCTGCTTGGGTACATCTTACGGGTTATTCAGCACAGCTTTTGCCTCTCTCTTTCGTCAACAATGAAAGAGCCAAATGACGAAAACGCATGAATACGTTTGTCTTCAGGAAAATAGGATCTGCACCTTCGCCAGTAAGATTAGAAGACAATAGATGAATAAATTAGCTCTTCAAAGACATAACTTAACTCATCATTCGCCAGAAACTATGATATAGCAATAAAAATTTGATATAAAAGTTTACATGAAGTTTGTTGTACGATTTTTGAATCAGTAAACACACGAGATCACATTTCGTACATGGGTTTATAAATATTTATAAGTAGATGTTTATCATGATGACAGACATCTTTTGACAGTGGCTTCTCATACACAAGTTATAACATGCATACGGTTATTTCGTCAGCAATTCATTACTGATTGACGAGCTCACCAAAGGAGACTATGATAGAAATTTATTGCTATTTTGAGAACGATAAGAGACATCAAAATAAGCTAAATTAAATGAGTGAAAACTTTTTGCTTCTAGGTAAAGTATAATTATATTTCGGTACGAATTTATTTGATAAGATTGAAAAATAGATTAATTAATTTTACCGTAGTGTAAATTCATGTAAAAGAATTTACCTGAGTTCTTAAAAAAAATTTAATCGATATTAAATAAATACAAACTTCACATTTATATTTTTTAAATGTGTTTTAACATCCTCTACAGATTTGTACAGACTTCACGTAGTCAATCCATACAGATACCGTAGTAGGCAAAAGTCGCATTACACGACAAATTGAAACATCAGTGACGATTTTCGGGGGGGGGGGCTTCCAGGCACAAAACCACTTCCCCCAAGTCAAAAAAAGACTTGTATTTATTAAAGAAATTGTTTGGCACGAACTGCCAATATTTATTTCAAGTGTTATTTTATGGTGTGAGACTTTCAGGCCCGATGGCTTTCACCTAACCGCATAATTTAGACCAAGGAATTGGAAAGGTGAGATGTTGGGTTGTCGGGTAACGTAAGGTTCAGAACAGAGTTTGGTCTGAAGTAGGTGAGGGTAACCCCAGTTGATAGGGTAGGTAATACGCATACACAAAAGCGAAAATTGCTGAATTCAGCACCAAATTTTACATTTATCCAGATCTCTCACACACACCCGCACAGAAAAAGTCCGTTCTGGACCTGAACTCAAATTATTGGGTGTCATCAAGTCCGCTTTACTTTAAACAGAGCTTAACTAGAGCCAAGTGAGAGAGGAAGGCTCGTTTTATTCCTGTTGTGCCGCCAAAGGGAAGTGCGTAAAAGTTCCCCAGCGAGCGCCGCCTACACATCTGCGGAAGAACTCGCCCACGAGCTCCTCCCACTCGGGTGAATCTATTCGGTGTAATCTCAACAGCAGTAGCTCTGGGGTCCCAGATGCGCCATGGAAAACCCAGTTTCGAACGTTCGCTGCTAACTTAGTTTTCCCGAGTGCGGTTGAGACCAGATCTAGTCGTTATAGACTTTCAGATCGAATTAGTACCCAACGTTAGTCTCACTGTTCTCAACTGCGCTGACAGTAGAATGAGGCCTGACGTTATCTTCTTGGACCAGCCACGCCAAGTCAATTGCGCAGAGGAAGAACAGCGTAATTAAGTGGGGCGTCGCAAATCTAAATTGATAAGGAGTTTGGAGATAGGAAGCCGAGGCAAAAGAACTGATTCCAACATCAAATACAAGTAATAGTATCCAGGGAGAAAATGAACGCCCAGAAACGGAAGGTACCATTAACGTCTTTCTCAAATTTATCGTTACACGACAGTGATGACTTGGCGTAATAGTAAACAAAAAAATTGAAACTGAGTTTACTTGGTATCATGAATTTGGCCGAGGCACAATCTTAGCACCGCAACATAAATCATTGTGTCCATCGCTCACGTGAGGCCAACTTGAAAGTCAATATGGCGGCCTTGAAAGACCAACGAAGTCCGGTCTGATCTCGTAGGTCTTGTCGTCCTGCGACGCAATAGGAAACACATGCTGCATCCTCAACTATTATAAGATAACTAAGACGCGCAAGAAGCATGTTGTAATGGTTGACAGATTCAGATTTCGAGAGCTAAAAGAATTAATACATCACGTGTGGGTGGCAAAGTGACATGTGTAACTCAGTAACAAAATATTATTGAACATAACATTGCGGCAACGATTAACACTGTAAATAATAAATATAAACTAATCTGAAAGAAATTGAACATGTTTATGCGTCCTATGATGCTAGAAAATGCAGTGCTCTCGTCGTGTTGTATTGGTATCAACATTCCAATCTTTTTGAGGTAAAAAGAAGTTTGCACATTGAACTTCTCCCCACACACAACTGCACATACAAGCGAGATATTATGGGTATGGAACAAGACCAAGGGGTCGAGCGATAACCTTCAGACCTGCATGCCAAACAAAATAGGATAACCTCGATTTGTTGATAAAAGTATGCTGACAAGTCAATTGCTAACAAATTGAGTTACTAAAATACTTCGCATACGTAGACAGCATTGTTGCTCAACATTAGTGACTATTTACATAAACAACAATTTAACAATTCACGTTTTTTTCATGTTTTGCAATAATGGAAAGTTTCAATTGTTAACGCGAATAAAGAGAACCGAATAACTAAATGAAATTAAGATACTCCAACGAAGATGACAACCATTATTTCATATAACACCGAAGTTAAGTACTTACCAGTTAAATCAAAATTATCTTGTTCTTCAATCGGAATGACTAGAAGAGGAAAAACTCCGCTGAGACCTACTAACGTTGAACCAATCAATGAGAATAACCAAGGGTGATATTCGAACATTGGCAACATTGAGTAGACAGATGTAAACAAGGTGGCTGGATGCATGTCTGGCACGTCAGGTTTATATTCTAGCCACAAACTCTGTTCTAGTGATCCATTCAGCTGGCAAGGAGTTATGTCCATGTTTTTTCCTAATATAGAACACATTTTGTAAACTGCTTCAAACTGTCAAAGGTTGTGTAGCGGTAAATGATACTAGATTATAACTGGCAATTAATACAGTTCTGAAGTATTCCCGTAAATAACAAGGGAAATAAACTTATTCGTTCACAACAGTACTCTTAATATGCACTAGCACAAGTGTAATAAGATAAACGTTTCAGTAAAACAAAGTTCTACTTAACTCGCAAACGGAGCAAACTACTTACACTCACTGGTGCACAGTAGTTTGCAACTGGCGAGTCATGTCAACGCCTCACATTAATAAGAGAGAATACGTGTTTCACAGATCCGCCGTCAGGTAGCACTAGCGTGCAGTTGCGACCGTGGTCCATAGTATATCGATAACTTATATGATGGTCGTGAAGTTTCGTGTCGACTATCAGTAATCGACAGAGAATGAGTCAAAGTAACAAAATAGAGCGCCGTTCAACATGGTTTTCCTAAACATTCATAAATGAATTGATTAATAAACTACTCATATATAATTAAATTTATGGTAAATAAGAAATTAACTTCAATGCGCGTGACGTTGTTCTGAAGCAAAACATAATTTCGTTTTTCATACATTGTTTGTGTGCCATGCATGTAACATGCGTCTTCTTGATACACAAGAAGCTACGTTATCCCGATTTCCTTCGTGAAAATCGCTCTTTTCACTCTTCTGAATGGTGATGATTGCAGGGAATGATCCCCGGGGAAAAAGTTATCATGAAGTTCTAAAACCCCTCATAACAGATTATTTCGTTATATTATTATACAATTAATTATATTAATGATTTTTGATTTACAACTCAAATTGTATGCAATCGAATTACTCGACTGTATACATCACAAGTTAAATATAGTTGAAGAATGTTATTGTTTTGTTATTATATTATTCCATGTCATTTTTCCCCGTCGGAGAAAAGGTAATTCTATTCTCGTTTGTACATCATGACATACTATTTCATCCCGTGACGTTTTCTCAGATGTCTTAACATCTATAAAACATTATAAAATAGTATACGCATCTACACATTTATAGATAAACTAGAAACCAAAGACATACTGAAGAAAAAAAAATTATTATCTCTGAACCTATCCTTGAAGTCTGCGATACAAGTAGTAGTCTATCTTCTTGAAGTCCGTCTGCTGATGGTCTCAGCGGACGAATTCTATTTTTGGACGCTATTCTTGAGCGGGTACGTAGTTCGCGGACGACGTACCTACTCTGCGGCTTGGCAACACGGTCTCCGTGGGGCGTCTTCTAGCAGACGTTGGTGCTTCTACCGATGTCAAACTTTGTTTTTGACGAGAAAATTTAATGTGTGTGCTTACAGTTTTCTTTTTTGGTTGCACACGGAGTACAGAAGATTGAGGAAGAAAACAAGCTGTGTTTTAACAAGCAGTCGACCATTTCCACTACCAAACACCTAGGTTTGTTCACACCTTGAACATTATTTATCGATAATAGATTAACATAATGTTTCCTCTATAGAGCTGTCAAAGGGAAGTGAGTGCCAACACTCGTACGTACGTTTTACTTTTTGCACGATCTAGTTACCTGTTTTGGTGAAATATGTGATAGCTTATTAATTCGCTGGAGTTGTGTCAAATATCCAAAAATATTTTCTCATGTTTCGTTCTAATAAGCAGAAATTTGAGAGGTATAATTTAAGAAAAGATTTTTGTTTCAATTTCTGACTGTCTATTAGCCATTGCGAAGTATAATTATCTTTGTGCTATGATGTAAATATTTTGTTCAGAGTAAAAATATTTCAATTTCAAAGTGCACGATAGACATTGCGAAACATTTGTTCGATTTCTTGCTGATCTGCAATATTCCATACCGATTTTTAACTATTATGTTCTACAGCATTGAATAAAAATGTAATTATTATCTATTTTTGAGTAAATGTTCGTATATTTTCGCTTATGTTTGAATGCTATGCTGAATAAGTTGCAAAAACAAGGAGCATGCGTTTAGCCAAATCGTCAATAGTGTATGGCTTATTAATGGAGGCGGAGTAAATAACCTCTCGCAGAGTGGATGAATGTTTTTTTATGCAATTCAGTATTAATAATATATATGGATAGAAAATAACCCACTACGGCAATTTAATCAACTAATACTAAAAATAAGAGGTGTTGCTGCAACTTTCCTGATTTTTATTTCATTAATGTGTTAATTAATGAAAATATTATGCTTTTCTAATTCAAAAGTAATGAAGTAAATTTAGGCTATGTACCCTTACAAGTTCATCAAGTAGAAGCTAGTATAATTTTCGATAAAAATTCCCCAAAGTTTTCCATATTGACAAATTAACTGAAAAGAATTCATTGGCCATTTATTTTATTTCTTTGAAATATCTTTTATCAATTTATTTACGACTAACATTATTTTCATTTACTATTTAGGTATCACATCAACAAGTACATGTAAGTCAAATATTGACGTTCGATATAAACATGATGCATATGTTATGGAAAATTATCGCTATTGTGTGATAAGTTAGGACGAATTGTTTTAACGTACGTTACAGCAACACGTTCTCCGAATATAAATGAATTTAAGTTAACCGAGTTGTTAAACTTCAGGAACATTACCTATTCTATCATGACAAATCATGTGTTTTGTAGCATTTTGTCTGTGAAAGGGTTTGTTAGTTAGAAGTGATATTCATTACATACTTCTTTCGAATAAAAAAATGAGAGATTATGAAAAAAAAGAAAAAGAATTACAATAACTTTTTTTAAATACCTAATGTAAAGTACTCTCTATAACTGTCCGCATTTACTTCGACCCTAAAATTATATCATATAATTTACAAATTAAGATAAGATTTACATCCTGACTTATATATTACTACTCTAAAAAAACAATAGTTATGGTAATTTTCATCCTCTGGTATTGACTTCCTTCTTTTCCTAAACTATCTTCGATCCCGAAGATCCTCCAAATAAACTTCCTCTTTTCTCATCGTGTACGGCGTGCTCATTAGCTTCACAGCTCAGAGGACAGCGAGAAGCAGTTGACGTAGAGCGACGGGGCACGAACCATGGATCGTCGCATGTCCAACTGGAGCCAACTGGCGGCGGAGGCTGCGCAATTCCATGCTGCGGGCCATGGACAATCGACACGCGGCAGCCGCGCGCGCCGCAGACGCCCGAGTGCGGTGCGTATGGTCACGGAACTTCCACATTCATGATGGAGAGATATTTTCTTACTAGGATGACTCGGGGAAAAAATAGCGGTGCGCTCAAATGCTGTACTGACTTTTGTATGTTCTAATATGCTGTAAGAGAATGGGAGCAATGTCTGTAGTAGAAACTGCCCTTATTTAAAGGGTGATGTTATGAGGAGTAACTGACAAGCTCAATTGAGGAACAAAGTTAAATATAAGAAATTTGTTGTAAAAATGGCCATTATATGACCATCTGTTAGCGCTAAACGGCCATTCATTTCAAGTGGTCACCAATGGCCGTTTGGCGATGACAGATGGCCACCCAATAGCCATTTTTACTAGAGATCGTACTGATTTTTGCGCGTGTATTGATTTCAAAAAGAGTATGTAACACAATGAGAAGAACGTAATAGGTGAATGTGTTTAAAACATTTTCTTCGTTCCTTCTTGACTGAGTACACTGTATGGAATGTATAATTATGATGCACACATATATACATGATGCGCATGTCTATAAGCTCACCGGAAAGAAAATATTAGTCAGCACCTAACAAGAGTACAGGTAGTTCAGGCCAGAGGGGAAAATTGATACAAAAATAGTTTATTTTATTTTTGTACGTATGTTTGTCATGTTAGAGATAAAATGATATTGTTAAACTTTATTTTCAATTTTTGTTTAAATACCTTAAGTAAACTTTACTCACTCTAAAGTAACTTTTAGACTTTTTAGTGTAATTTAACTGAATATTTGAAATCTGATAGTAAATATCAACTCTATGGGTAAAGAACCTGCTTAATAATTGAATTTCTGCTCATATGTTAAAAATAAAAATTCAAAAAATACTTTCACTGGTTGCGAAAGGAAACTTTTTTAAAGTTATTATGTTGATATTTCATTCCCTGCTCTAAAAAACAAAAAATCACAATAAAATAGCTAGGAAAATTTTTGTTACATAGTGTTACCTAAGCGAGAGGTGGTGTGACTTGGTAATAGCAAAATATTAGTCACATGGATGTGACTAATATTTTGTCCGGTGAGTTTATTTGATAGTACTAGTGAATTTGTCGACAAAAACTCACATATACTCTCGAGTAATTCTTTGAAGGTAATTTGAAGTATTAGTAAAAAACAGAGGTTTCAATATGCTGTTCGTGCAAATAGTTTCGACAGACAAAAGTAAACAATTTTTTTCCAAATAAACGTAGTTTTTAATTAAGGTCCCAGAATCAGTGGGTTCCTTAAAATTCGACGTTGCTTATTTAATTTTCAAGCGAGATATTAAAGACAATGATTAATATTATTAACTTTAAATAGCTTCAGTACTTATTTTTTCATACAGACTTATAAACCATGAATAAAACTAAAGATCATTGTTTTACTTTTCTGACGAATTTGTGGAAGGTTTTTGGTCTCTCCGTTATCTCTATTCTTCTCCGCGAAGTGAATTCCTCGTTTGACTTTCGAGCCAAGTTTAAAATATTATCTGTTGAGTAAGTATTAATTTCCTCAAATCATACGCAGGAAGAGCAAAATCGTTTGCCTATATTCTTTATAGAACAGGTCAAAACCATCCAAGAGACAAAAAAAGTCACTCACAACAATTTCGAATTGAATTATATATCTCAAGGCGTTGTTCTTTCCGAAGGAGTGGCGATTTGCGTGTAGAGTGATACTTTGTTTATGGTAATGGCTCTAAATCGGACAGAAAAGTCACCAAAATTCTTATTTTTCTTCAAACTGCTTGATGCATCTTATATAAAAAATAATAGCAACAAATAATTCCTATTTACGTTACATAACCAAACTACTGGAAAAACAGGAGCGTCTTTCATTTATTTTAGGACATATTTTAATTGAGAACCGTATTTTATTACATTCCTTTTGAAAGAAACCTACAGCAAGTAGTCATAATGAAAAAATCATTAAAGCATATCAATAATGCCAAGTATATGAATACACTTAGTGCTGTATGAACACTTCTCAGAATGTACAAAATAAACTGAAAAATTCTCGGTACAACGATACCTTGTTAATTTGAATTATATATTTTTTCATTAAAATTAAAAATTGAAATGAAGTTAATTTTATTTCACAATATTGGTAATATAGTTTACCTATTTAAACGTAACGATACAAATACAGAGAAACTTCCCTTAGCGGACACATCAGCTCTTTTACGAACATTTCTATAGCGGACAAATTTTCATTCCTCGTTATGTTATTCTGTTGACCTCAACTTCACAAAAAAAGAAAAAAAGGACGCTTCTCAATAGCGGACATATTTCGGTATATTTTTATCTATGCTTCGAGAGTGAATCAAAGTTTGCTGCATTAAGCTAGGAAAACTATTCTTTGGTTAAATATCTGATAATGAAAGTTTTGAGGAAAATTCCTGAAGTATACTTCTCAGCTTCTGAATTTGGCAGAGAAACAAAATTGAAAAGGTTTTATTCGTTCTCTCTTATGCTTTCTCATGATAACTGTTGACGATTTAAGACTTGGCCAGTAAACTTGACTAAAAAGCTTGAGAGCTATAAAAGAGAAGCAGCATGTTCTCTTCGTTGACTTTTTGCGGATCTTTTTATATTCCTGAAACTGGTCCATTGTTTTAGAAGTTAAAAGCGTTCATGATTTCTCAAAAACAAAAACAAAACAAAAAACACACACACACACACTCAGATTAATCAATCTGATTTGTTTAAACGATACATACATTTTGCCAATTCGTTTTCCATAATAAATTGAATGAAATTATCTACAAATTCATGAAATAAATATAATATGATTCTTTTACATTATTGTTTACATAAGTGGTTATCATTTGAATGGTTGATAGTAATTTTTATTTCTTGGAGTGAAGGTTTGAGTCATAAATGGAACCGAGGTGAATGAGTACAAGTGATTAAAAATCAAATTGCATGGCATGAGATTTACAAATACAAAAGAAGCATATCAATATCTTTGCATTAGCATTCGCCTGATTCACCATAAATAACTAGAAAGTCTTTTAACTATAATAGATTATACTAATCTATTCTTGAAACCTTTCTCGAATGTCTTATTCTTAAGATTATTTTTTGTAGAAAGAAATTTATAAATGTCTTGTATTGCATTTATACCCACTTACACACTTCCTAAATCGTACAGTTTGACAAATATATATTTTCTACACGCTTGAGGATAAAAATAATGCAAAAATTTAATTGAGTTTTCAATGGAATACACACATGTCACTAAACATATTAGACAGTTCGGGAAGAACGGAATTTATTTTATAAAATTAGTGCTGATTTGTAAATGGTCCTTTAACAAGTAGGTTATGGAATGAATACTCCAGACAATTCTCTTTTGCAGAGATCATTAAACTTATGATGACTCAGAAATCCTTGGGTTTCGATGGCTTCTTAATCTTGAGCTATACAGAGCAGCGGCTCTCTCCATACAAGTATCCTCTTCTCGCAAAATCACGGTGGAGTGTCCACCAAAGTTCAAGAAATATCTTTCACACTCGAATTTTGAGCACTCTTTTTTGTTGGGTCATACAATTTTACTGTGTCAATTGTGCCATGTATTTCAACTCCTTTAAATATTTATTTGATTGATTCGTTTCCGCAATTTGGCTGAGTGAAACCAAAGAATTGTGGTTGGGAACATGTATTAAGGAAATTCTATCCTTGTTTCAATACAAATTTATTGCTTTAAATGTTGTCATTAATTTCCTGAGTATCAGTGTGTATGTACAATGGAAAATTATATGTATATTATTAATGTGTAACGTTTGTTTTCTGTTTTTATTTATTCAATAAACATTTCTAACTTCGTCGTTTCATGTATGTGTGGATGTTTGGTAATTCTATTAATTGTAATGTTAGTACAAGTAGAGAACTTAAAATGAATAAAGATGTGTGAAAGATGGAATATTATTTATTTTTCCTTTCAATCTATGTTCTAACTCTCTTTTCGCAACTTTCCTACTTTTCCTAACTTCTTCTTGTAAAACAACTTCTGTGTTTAATATAAAATAAATGTTTTAATGTTTGATAAATTTTGATGTTCGTATATATACTTCGAACATTGGTATAGTACACTCGTGAAGTACTTGGTTAAACTACCAAGTACTTCATGTTCAATCAATTGATATGTTTACAGAATGGAAGTCTTATCGTTTGTTGTATGACCTTTTCAGAAATGTCACTTGACTGGATTTCGTAACATGCTTTCATACAAGACGTGAACCTCGCAGTATGAACACGTGTTATTTCTCCAAGAAAAGCACATTCCCATTACGTTTTTAGTGTAATTTTATGACGAAGTAGAAATCGATTTTTAAAGTTGAAGTAAAGGAATACGTTAAACGAAATTAAGGAACACAAATGCAATATTTATAGTAACGATCTCTCTGTGGTCTCCCATCACCGTATTGACAACAATCATGAATTTCTGTGGGATGATACCGAAGTACTGTGTATAGAAGAGAAACACTAAAAAATGACGTATGTATATACATATCTATACATATACGTATGTATAATGTATAGATGCTATGTATATAAAGCACTAAATATACTCTCAATTTGCAAATTAATACATATAAACTACCAAAAATTTGTAATATTATTTTTTGAACATCGTTTATCGCATACATCTTGAATATGTCTCAGTTTCTATTATCTCATTTTGAAAAATTTTCATGTTCGTATGTTTTATTTGCGTTTATTCTCTATACTTCTTTCACGACTAATTTCCTAGAGAGTTGAGTTGAGATGCTCTGGCATTTCTAATCACTTCTGTACGACTCGAGCACTGGCTCAGAGTTTCACATGAAGATGGTACAAGTTAGTACCAAAACGTTGTGATAATGTTTTATTGTGCTTTTTATTTCTTCGTGTGTTTTATGGATTGGTCCACATTTGATGTTTTAACATAATCCTAAAATGGGTTGAAACAATTATTTATTATAGTACAAATTTGCAGACGAGATGAACTTCTAAAGTAGAATGTTGTCTTGTCTCTGATCTTAAACCGAGAAGAAACCAGAATGGATTTGTTAAATCGAGAATAGTTTCTAAGTTCTACCTACTGAGGATGTCTAAACTCTTTTTTTCTTTTTTTTTTTGAAATTGGAGCGAATAATTATGGAAATACTATAACCGACGGTTTTGTTCAAGTTTTCTTGTGGTTTTTGAGCAGTGTGGTACGAATTAATGTAATTTGGGTTATTTCAAATCACATTCCTCGCATTTTTAACATTGCAAGCTACTTCTGAACTCTTATGACATTTACGAACGCTTGAAGAAATCTATTATTGCCATATTTAGAACATCAATAAAAGAGTAAATTCTGATAATTGCATAAAGTTTGAATATATTGAATAGATAACAAATGAATTTAATCATCTGTATAATTTGCGTTTACACTTCAAATCAAATTTCAAATAGAAAAACAAGATTAATATTTTAAGAGAAAATATCTTGACATTCTTTTGCAAAAGAGTCTTTAAGTGTCTGATGTCGCATCGACACTATTTCAGTTCTGGCACACCTTGAAACAAGCGTCTTTTTTCTTCGCCAACTGTAACTACTTGAATATTAATCTTGGTTTATTTCCATCAACAACTTTGCTCCGCATCAGCCACAACGCCGTCAATCTTTCAGAGTTCCTCGAACAGCTTGAATACAAGCTTGCAGCTCATTCTACTGTAGTTAAGGTCGGAGAAATGGTTTCGAAGTGAGAGACATCTTTAACATTCATCAGAAAATGTACTGACAAATAATTTCAGTTGTGTTATGTACCGCTCATTTGCTGTAATTTACATTACATTACATTAGAGGAAATTTCGATTTCTCTCATGAACGTTTAGATTTTACGATATCCAACACCAACATGTACTACTAAAACACTAAATTCAAATGTCTATTTTCTTACTTTACTTCTATTTTCTTAAATTCAAATCTTACTCCCCCATTCCATTTCATCGAGCGACATGTCTTTAGCCGGAATCTTAACCCCCTATGAATCAAACTTAAAATAAACTGATTTTAAGTCTTATTCTTATGTTCAAGTTAAATACATCCGCCCTCCGCGGACCACACTGGGAAAACATTAAAGTGTACGACCCGGAATCTTACCCTCCGGAAACTTGCCCAAGACATCTAAGACCGGAATTTTATCCCCATTGGAATATTTACTTTATGTAACCCCAAGTTTTCCGTAGATTTTCTCAGTAACTAGTGCACGAATTTCACTAGTGGTTTTCCGGTTTCACTAATGGATAGTGTGTTTTAAGAGCGAGGTATAGACGTATAATTTGTGGACATTTGATTTTAAGTAGATAAGACCTACAACGATAAAGGTTGATGATGTTGGAAAAAATATAAATAAATGTACACTTCACATCCAACACTGTCATTGTTCTTACTTTACAGCTAATTCCATCCAAATCTTATTTTTTCACATGTTTAGAATCGAACTATCCCTTTCATATTGGAATGATCTTCTGCGCCTGTCACGTTTCTGTCCATTATTAGTGCAGTCAATTTGTACATTATAATCGCATTAATTCATATAGTTATTATTTTTTATTATATTCTTAGGTCTGGAACTAGAAGAATTCAAATTCGTAATTTGACGTGCAAGCTGCTTAGCGTGCGACTAACAGCACAATTTTTACACTTTCTTCAGTTTTTACCTTATTGCTATTTCGTGCTAAATACTGTTTATCGTCGTAATGTAGAACGCTAAGTTAAGTCATTATTTAAAGTAAACCATCATTATGTAAGGTTGGAAAAAGCTACATGTACATTTATGGGAAATTTTACTTTGAGTTTGGAAATATTTGCACTATTCATAATTATCTTTCGTAAATGCCCAAAACAAAATGTATTTAATTTGACAACGATTTATGTTTCTAAACCTACATTACTCTCTCTCAAAGACGACTATTTTAAACATAATTATTTCAATAATTTGGGCCAACCTTTGTGTATTGGGTTTCTACTGTCGCGGACGTTTTGTAGCAATATTTGAGATAAAAAATCGCCATGTTTTTGTCACCTATCGCTTTTTAGGTTGCGCATATGAATATATCTAATTTA
>NNCF01127130.1:763648-825247 GCA_002313205.1 Laupala kohalensis | reverse complement strand
TTTTTTGAATCCGCCTCTGCCTTAGGGCCCTTGATCGGAATTGATGGGATGGTCCCTTGCTTGCTTCCAGAGAGTAAATTAGTTTTTTTCCCCTCCACGTGGTCATACGCAGTTTGTACTGTTTTTTGACAATAAATTTATTATTATTATCGGACGGAAAAGTAGAGTAAGTCATTTCTCTTTTTATCCACGTACGTAGCAGCACATACTTGAATAGCGAGAAACTTCAGAATTAATCATGAACGGGAAGTTGATGCTGATAGAAGCGCAAAGGTAAAGAAAAACCAAGTCGAAGAAAGCGAAAATATGTGAATACGACAGAGGAAAGAAAATGTCTTGGAAACTAATTTACTATGTATGTTGTGATTCCACAAGTAAATAGTGGAACACTTTTTGGCAAGAGATTTCTTAACAACAACTACGGTATAAGTAAAAATATGTTTTCAAGGGATAATTCAAGAGGCACGAAATTTTCTTGATTCTTTTGATTTTGGAAGAATCAAACTTCTTTTGATTTTGTAAATTATGCTTAAGAGCGATATCCCAGATTGTCGTAAGGGTGAGACTAAAAAATAATTAAAAATGTATAGCTTCTATGATCTGACAACCGCAGGTGTAGAGTCCCACGTTATCTCCGATGCATGAAGTCTAATCGCATGACTCCGGATCAGGCTGATTTTTTATTCTGTGGAATCTAATACGAGTGAATTACACCTACAAAATGCCAATTTTGATAGAAATGTTGTGACATCTTGTGATTTGAATTTAAAGTGATTTTACCAGTGTTTCAATCTCTGTCTCGTAGGTAAAAATAAATATTGCAAAAATGGTATGAGAGTTATCCATGAACCATCAGAGATAGGTGAAATAAATAAATTAATATGAGTTTTCGCCTAATGATTATATTGTGAATCGACCATACACATATAGTTACTTGTGTGTTAGAAAATCTAAAGTGTGAACAGACTTTCACTTGTAAAAATACCGTGCAGGTATATCATTTCAGGTGTCTGTTATGAGTTCCGCATGCCGTCGCCAGAGCTCGTTCTCCTCGGTCAGCCAATTCCCAGGGAGTTTGGAGGCCTACCGTTTTAGCTCGAACACATCTCCCCATCTTTTGTTCTCTTTGCTCCCTCCGTGCGCGAGCGCGCGCGCGCGTGTGTGAGTGAGTAAGAGAATGTGCGCTCGCAGCGGCGGCTGCGACGACGGAGGAGCCGTCGGCGGTGCAGACAGTCTCCGCGCGTTTTGCGTTGCCGCCGCCGTCGCCGCCGTCTTCCTCCACGTCTCCGACGCCGCGTCGCCGTAGCACGCGCGACTTTCCGCGGACGGAATGGATTCGTGGGCTTTGCTCAACGTAGCCGCTTCGGCCACAGACAGGGATGCTGTTCAATCGGGAAAGCCGAAAACGGTACAAAGCATGAACCTTGTGTGCCTCCCGCACTCCTATTCAACCCTGCCAAGAATTATAATGGCCGAAATTCCGGCTATGATCAACCTGTCAGGACTTTAGAAGTTCCATTCCTAGCATTTGATAATGAGGAGAGTGGAAACCTATTTTAAAAACAACATTGACTTGTTTACCGTCTGAGACGAATCATATTTTTCTCTTTACTACCCACATTTTCAATGGCGGTCAACCATTAGACTTGAGCATTTACAGGCCCCATTCTTACCATATTTATTTTCCTTGGCAATAAGGAGACTATAATATAGTTCTTAGAAAATCATAAATATTACTACTATATTAAAATACTGCGGCGTTGTTAGTTGAAAGCGCCTAGTAAACATTGCTTGCCTCTCATAAAAACACTAGAGACATCATGGTGCATTAAGCCTTCCGCCAATGCTATATCCATATCAATAAATTCCATTTCTTCGGTGTATTTGTTTGCCGATTCGTAAGATAAAAATCGGTGAAAGCATCAGATACGGCAGAGAATAATCGCGTGAGGGAGACGAGATGGAAGTCATTACGTCACGCAAAGGGACGAGTACTATTTATGGATTCGTATAAAGACTAAAATAAATGCACTAGAGTGCACAACCTGTCAGAATATATTCCCTGATGGGATTCAATCCTAAACAAAACGATTCACTGAATAACTTATTTGGTAGTATGACAAGCTTATCGATGACGTAAAATGAGGTCTCTAGTATTTGGTCAAATGTTCGGTGGAGAAAAAGTGTTCAGAACATTTTTGTTTTAATGCGGTGGCCATGATATCTGTTCACGCATGTTAGAAATGAAATCTGATACGAGAAATAAGATCCGTCCATGAACTAAACAAAAGTATCAAATTTTCTTCATAACCTTAGAATATTTTTTTTGTTTATAATTTTTAACATGAAAATCAATTCACTTTTGTTTTAGTTCCATTGGTATTAGCCAGTAGTTTTTCTATAATCCTGTTTGATAGAAACGGTTACCTTCGCATCCGGATTAAAGTGGCGAGGCAAAATGAATAATTCTTATGAAGTTATCCAATATATTATAGGACTTTAACACTAGAATGTTAATCACCTTTGGTTTGATAAGATTCACCATGACCTCTTATGGGAGGGGGGCGGTGTTTGCTCCGTTGTCACTGTTTGTTTCCTTAATTGTCAAAACTTGATGAATTTATATTATGATAAGTAATTTCAATAACATAGACGATAAATCTAAAATAAATTCAGACTTCCCCGTATGATAAACACATTTTATTAACCAGATTTGGTCACTTTTATTTACAACGACCATTTTTGTCTGAAATCGTATCTTGATTTTTTCTAAACGTGTTACATTTTTCTAAATAATGAACTTCCTAACTTCCCGATTATAGAGTCTTCTGTAACTTGTTAGGCTTTATGGATTCCAAAGAAGAATAAAAACCTAAATATTCAGAAATTTGTGTTGTGATTAACCTAGTTGAATACTAATGTACGCCTATATCCATTATCATCCTTATATTCTCCTACGCTCTGTTGTCAAGGTGAATGAGGCGATGTTGACACGATATTGTTTCGTTGTGACTCATCGGTATTCTCATACATTGTATGAGGTAGAATGTGCAATCTTTTTATATTTTACAAATCTAGAAAGCAGATGGATTCCTACACAATCGCAGAACGATGAAGATGGAGGTGCTTAAATTGTAATTTTGTTCTTACGGGTTTCAAAGGTAAAAGATGTCACTCAATCTATCCGAGATATTGTAGAAACCCTAATCAGTGCAATTACAATACTATTACCTACTGGTGTGGAAAGTTCCGACACTGACTAGTCCAATTAGATTTTACATTCGGCTACTGTCATCAAAATTTTTCTTGGGTTTTCCTGTATAATATTTCTAAAAGGTAACCTATTGTAACGGTACACTTATCACCCGTTATACTTAACCACACAATATCACATATCATACAAAATTGAGGCATTCTTACTGAGATACCTTTCTGACTTTCTGATGTATTATTTGTTTGGTGTGGTATGTATCTTGGTACCGTTGGTATGTATTTTTTGTTTAAAATTTTGTAGTAATAGTGACGACGCAAAAGTAACGACGTTTATATATTAATAATATATATTTATTTAATAATGTTTTTTTTAAATTTGCTTGAAAGTTTAAATTGAATTTGAATGGAAATTAATTTTGTGCCGAAGAAAGTGGGAAGGCAGAGGAGCGAACATTTCATGCTGACTACGTGTAATGACATTTATCTACACATTACTACGTTTCTGATTAAATTGATGACATTTTTATACCTTGAAAAGGAAATACGAGATAATAAACCCCTTCCTGCTTTCACCAAAGACTACAATCTATATGAGAATTATAGTCTGTATCGATACAATTGTAGATTAATACTGTGAACTCAGAGGGTACTCTCCTATAAATGTCGACAAATAACCCATAATTGAATACCTTACATTTAACATCCACATTAGTATTATTAACCTTGTTTTCCTCATTCAGCTATGAAGCAATCTTTCAAATAGACTTTCGCAGACCTTGATTCTTTTCTTCAACCCATACATTGTTTGAATATAAACGTGTTTTTAATTAGGTACTTAACGATCGACATTTCGGCCGCGCATAGGTTTTAATATTTACAGGCACTTTTGAGGACACTTCCTAACTTGATATTGAGTTTATTTATTCAGCACGTGCAACAATTAAGTGCATGATATAGCTTATTTGTAGTACTTCACTTTACTTTGTAATACTCATGGGGTACTAAAAAGGTGGTGGGAAGAACACATAGATACAGTAAAGTATATGATAATTTTCTAGATAGTAAATTTTTGATCATGGGAGTTTTAATACTGCAACCAACTATGTTTACATCACTCATATCTTCTAAAATAAATTTATTCGAAAACTGCTCAATGCACCATGGTTCATCCCCAATAAACAAATTCATCATAAACTACAAATTCCAACTATAGTTGACCATCTGATTAACCTCTCTACAAAATTCTATAAGCTTCTTCCTTCGTGTCCAAACAACATATTTTAATTTAGAACAACAAGCAAATATTCCAGAGATAATTAAATCTCGATTTTCTGAAGATAAATGTTCTGGTGATCTAAGACTCTGAAATGTGAGATCCTCGGGACATTCTTATACCATACTGTGATTTTTCTGTCGCTTTCTTCCTTTAATAACCATTCTGAATAAATACCAATTAATTGATAACAGTATTTTATGATAATGGACGTTCCAGCGATCAGTCAAATAGAAGTATATTGAAGATGAAATCAAAGGTGTTAAACGCCGGAAATTATTTGCATCACAAGTTTGGACTGACCCCAACACATGTGTAGCGCCGCCTGTTGACATGAACTCGTCCACTTGGCCTACTGCCAGGTGCTGACCAGAGGAATACATGTGATGCGCGAGTTAAGGACGCGTCATGAGATCATGAAACGTTGAATGACATGTTTCGGTCACATGCCATTCAACCACTTCAAAGTTGACGGGAAAGATAAATCTTACGAATTGTGGTTCATTACTGTAAAGGCAGTTAGACGAGATATGCAAATGGCTGACATACTTTGGTTTCTACTAATTCTGTTTGAAAAATCTTTCTTTAGAGAATACTTATATAACTCTTGTCTATTTTCTGTCCGAGTGGAACGTAGAATCTTCTACTAATTTTCTGAATTTAGATAGCCCTTAGAGAATTTATTTACACCTCGTATTACAAATATGATGACAGTTCATTATTTTTAGCTTACTTCGGTTGTATTTGTCTTTAAACGTTTTCTAATACATTCGTTCAATTTTGTAAACTGTAGGTCACATGGTTGTGTTTATAGAGGTATTTTCCTTGAAATTCTTGTTTGGAATCCCGGTCATGGTATGAGCATTTTACCTCGTGAAAGCAAATAACCATCACGGATGTTCCTTAACATATAAAAAAGTCTTCAACTATTATCTTTGCCGTTGGAAAAGATATTGAGAAGCGAAATAGTTCGAAGTTTCTTCATTAGATGGGTTCTTTTTCATTATTCATTCAAGATGTTAGAATCTCATATTTTCTTTTGAAACGAATACTGGAGCGAGTTTGCTTCAGTTTCTGCAATCTTCTGTTGCTTGAAGGTTAATATTTCTCGATATTTCTCGTTTTGCGGTTTAAAATTTAGTTCTTTATTAATGAAATTTTCATCTTGTTCCTTTTTTTAAGGTTTGGCAAAAATTTCACCGTAAAGAATCCTCCTTACTCCGTATCAGCCCTGCTTTCTTTATGATTTCGTACACTTCCTGTATCTGTTTTTTGTTGTTTAATCTATTTACAACACAGTTAATCTTAGTTCAAAAGGTTCAGTATTGATTATGTTGCTTGCAAGTCACGTCATGAGCTGCAATTTTAGCAGAATCATCTAATTTATCGAAGTTCTTCGTTTTATCAGACACTGACACACTTTTTAATTATTTGTTTTTATTCGTCAATTCGTAAATAATTCTCTTTCTATTTATCACATTTTCTGAAGCTTGTCCCTTCTTCCTTCTTTACTGTGTAGTTTCTTATTTACTGCGTCTTTTCTTTCATTGGTGCCCACGACAAGTATTACCGAGGTACCTAGAGTTTGATTCCTGATTCGTCGCGCACGACCACAAACCTCAATTCGTAGTTCAAAAACGAGTGCACCTCTTTCAATTATTCTTAGATGGCTTAAAACTTTAATTCAGATTTTTCATTTGCATGTTTCACCAAATCATTCTCATTACAGGCATTTCTAATTTGATTGATTGTATCTGTGATCTGATTAATTACTTCTCTATTGTATAGGGTTACCAGATGGAATACTATTCTGAAGTTGAATGGATTAAATGGAGAAATATGTATTATAACTAAAGTTTTTGTTTCACACCAAACAATAAATGTCAAAGTAATATACTGATTTTCAATCTCTGGATCAGCCGTCAATTTGATTTTCGCCCACATTTAAGGTATTGTCGGGAGCTGGCTTGAAAGCTCGCATGAGGAAGCTCCCCTACACTTGCACAAGGCAAACTATCAGCTGTTCTGAACATATTAGCTGCATAGCCACCTACTCGCGAAGAGAAGAGGAGGCGGAACATTTTGCAGGGTAGTACCAGAAACTTCGTTTAAGGTATTATGTCCGTGTTATGTCAAGTTGCCAACTATTCGCGAAACTTGGAAATATTGAAGAAAAGGTGTTAATAATTATTTCATTAATATTGATTTTTACTATTGGACGAGAGCAATTATTTTGTGATTTTTAAACTCGTTAATAAATTTATATTGTCATTTGACTCTTTCTTTGACTAGGATCGCATTGTGTTCAGTACGTGATGCGCCTGCCATTTCCGTCAGAATAGTATTTTCCACAGTTTTTAGAGAATTATTCTTGTAAATGCTCCGTAAGGTACAAAAATCTTAACGTCATTGCATAACTATTTGCATTTGCTACGTCTGCATCATTCTTTTGCTATGTTAAGGTGGTACTTTTGTCAGGTTATCAAAGAAACCTAAGCCCGCGAAACTTTCTCCATATGAGCCCATAGTAATTTAAAGTTAAATAATTGAAAATTTTGCGCTGTAAGGGTATGAAAATTCATCGCCAATGGATAGGGAATGGTTCAAGGTATCATTTGAAACATTTTTCTTGATGCTTATGCCTATTCGCTTTGACGGAGATGATACATAAAATGTAGTCGTTATGCCTATGTGGAGGGAAATAAAGAGAGCGATACCTTTCACTGCCACGCGTCTTCAAGTCAGCTCCCAACTAAACTTGTGCTTGTGCTCGTGCTTGTGCTCGTGCTCGTTGGTAGATTCCTCGGACTTTAACTCGTTTATACTTTATATACATTACTTCATACATCGCGCTTCTTCTCTGTCTCATATCACTGCTTATCATATCGTCCATATAACGCGAATCGCGCGTATACTATAGTCTGAATAAAAGTGTATTACGATTGGAGAAACAGAATGTCGCGGCAATGTTGTATCCAGTTCCTGCATTGTCCGCTTCCGCCGGTATTCCCTCGCACCGTCTCTGGTGAAGCTGGGTTCTAGATGTCACGACGACGGTTTGGCTGTCATTCGTCCAGGCGGTGTAGAGCCACTTTAACCCTACACCATGTCAACTGTACAGAATCCTATTCCTGTATTAAACTTTGTCAGAAAAACAGTTGTAAACTGCGTATGATCGCGTGGCGGGCAATAAACTAAGTTATTCTCCGGAAACAAGCAAGGGACCATCCCATCAATTCCGATCGAGGGAACATGGGCAGTGGTGGATTTAATATTTATAAAAGGCACTAGCTGATCATTCGGCGTTGCCCGAAATGTTTTTTATTCGTTAGACCTACGAACCCACTCACCGGAAGTCTCGCAGTTTGAATTGTTGCTTCCGACGCAAGATACAACTGCGGCAGCGCGGTTGCACAATTTCATTAAAACGCGTATAAAATCTAACCCATTCGTCCAAACTTTACGATTTAAAGATGATTTTTATCTTCGTTAAATGCACAAAACACAGAACCCATTAAATTTGATAAAGATTGTTTTCTCCTTCTTGAATTCCTCACTTAAATTGAAGAATTTTAACACTTGTTTTTCCGATAACTAAAATTAACCTTAGTAGATATACATATGCTGTCGCAGACATTTTTTGTAGAACTCTTCGAGGCAAACAATATTGCCACTCATAGTTGTCGTCTATCTCTAACCGTTTAGGCAGCGTAAGTGAATATGGCCGAGATTTTCCCCCGATTTCATCGATATTTTATTTCAGCTTCATTTTTCACCTCTCTTTTTATACATTTAAAATATAAAAGTTAGCTTATGTTCATCCTGGACATCTTTACTATTTCCTGACTGAATTTCATCACGATGGATTGTGTTGTTTAGTCGTGATTAAGTAACAGGCAGACACACCTTCGAGTTATGCATTTATATATTAGTATGGATGGAGTATGGATTATTTAGTAAATACGTACTGTTATCCATTTATTATTCAAAATAAATTGTAGATATTTGTGTAGTAAAAATTTGAGATTAATAAAACAAAGGTAATAATGACATTCCAAGGAAAATCCGCCACTACCCGGAGGAAAACCAGAGAAAAACCCAAGCCAGTATTTTTTGTGGTTGTCTTTGGGGTCTTTCGGTCTGTACTGAAAACAAACTACACCACTTGAGTTTGAGGGTGACTTTAGAAGTCACCCCTACCCTCATGACTCACACAACTCGACGGTTGAATTGTTTGACTGAGATGGAGCCTGCAAGATTAATCGGTTTCTGAGTGCGAGTTCTGATATGATTTAACATCATTGTCCAATTATTCTTCCCAACATTCACCAAAAACTAAACCATTTATTTTATTGTAGTATTTGTAAATGGAGAATGTAGGGTGCTATTGAAGCTTATCAACATGGAGCGAAAGGAGGTAGAAATTTGTTGGTAGGGTATTGTTAATAGGTGGGCCGCTTGCTGGGTTTACCAACAACTTTGCCCACGTGGAGGGGTTAGTAGGAGTTGTTAGTAATAGTGAGAGTTATTGATACTAGGAGGTGGATAGATGAAGGAGGGTTCGCTTTTCAGAAGTCATAGCTTAATGAACTGGTACATTAATGTGAAAAGCTACAAATTTTTGGCTTGGTGATGAGCTAGAACACTACCACTCGAGCCAAGGAGAGGAGGCTTAACCATTTGAGATATAAGAAGCGTAATATTTCTGATGGATGGGCTCGACCTCTTCATCCGAGTGTTATATAATTCGTGATCGAATGTGAATTGTAAATCTAAATTAAATTGATTAATATATTATTTAAGAAAAATATTGATGTTGAAATAATAAAATACGACATTCTGTCAGACCTGATGTATTTTGCCTGAGAAATTTGCTTCGCAAAGTTCGCTAGAATGAGACGAGTCATTTTCACGTTTTTGGCAGTTTGCTAGATGGTCACGAGGGGTTCAAATCCTAGTGAGAAGAGCTCTTAACTCTCACTAAGACTAATGCACAATCAAGCCAACACAGCTTATCTTAAAATAAGATCCCGGATATGCTAGTTACATTTCTTCCTCTCCACGCGAGATTAAGAAGATGCGCTACCCTAAACTCGTGAGAACCTTGAAGTATTAGGAGGGTATTTTAGGCAATATTTTCGTCTAGTATCATAGTTATATTGTAATATTATACACGACTTGTTAAAAGACAAAGTTTAAAGTCTTCACAATTCTGCGACTATTTGTGTCATCAAATGAATGCACATTAAGTTAATAAAAGAATTATCTACATGACATAAAATAAAAATACTAGATAAACTACATAGATGTAGTTAGTTGTAAATAAACTACATAGATGAGGAATCAAATTATTTCAAACATATTATTCCTGCAATGTTACATATTTAATTTACAACAAACATTTTGAATCTAGAAATATAGGTTATCTAAAATTTATAATTGTTTATTTTTGCTATTCCGCTTGTGTTTTTGTTTCATTATTTATCTGTACAATTTTTTCATGTATATTTAGTTAGTTTATATATGTAGTTTTATAGTTTTTTATTTCATGTTCTTAAGATTATTTATATATTTATTTTATATACCTCAACCTGATGATGACCCAATAGTGGTAGAAACATTATGAATGAAAATTAAAACTTTGTGTATTCACAGGGTAGTGCGTAATATTACAATATTAGGGTGAACTTGATTTTTCGATGATTGCATGTATCTTCGGCTAAACTTCTCACATTATTTGCTTCTCCAATGAAACTTCCAATGTTTAAAATACGTATTATTCAATATAAGATATTCAATAATAGTCATTGAAAAATTAATGTTTTCCTTGATCATTTTTTATTATATCCCTGCACTTTCATGAAAAAATCTTTTTGTAGAATAGATAATTGTGAATTACTTTGGAACGGAAATATATTTGAAGTAGTAATGTGGTGTACTTCTTCCATGTTAACAGTTTCAGAATAGATAAGAGCAGATCATGTTATTACATTACACTACATTACTACATTCGTCCACTCCAACTTGAAACAAATTATTTTTTAAATTCTGTGTTCATTGTCTTAGCTGTACAATTTAAGATCATAAATCAACAAATGTATCATCTTAATTATTTGTTAATTTTATGAGAATTTCTTTCAAGTGACTAAAGTGCTTCCCCGTAATGTATTCGCGAGCAGTGAACAAATATACTTAAGACAATATTTCAATACATATGTCGAAGTTTTTAACTCACAATTTCCGAGTACCAACTCTTAGAGGAGCGTTTGCATCGTCAACGGCCAGGTGAAACTTGCGACGGACCGGAACTCGACCTCAGGACTTCCTGTGAAGTCGCAGTTAAGCTGTCCACTACATCACCCGCTACGACTCCTCAAGCCCATACACAATTTTTCTTAAATTATGTCGAATTTGTTTCAAGAGAAATTCTCAATGAATTCATCCGTGAGTTTTGACGTTGAGGTGCCACCTATTTACGGAAAGATGTTTTGTTACGCATAACACTGGTTTACAGCCAATCACCCAGACCCAAACAGTCGTCCCATGACTTAGATTTTACGTCCGTCAATAAAACCTCCTCTTCTGTGTCAGGTCGTCTTGTTTCTGTTTAGATGACGTCACACAACACGCCTCTTGCGGGGGAGTGCGGGGACGCCGTTATTTTTAGTATCTTCACCATCAGCCATCCAAATGGACCACTTGCCCGTCTCCAGCATACACTGACTCAGTACACGAACGGTGTCGGGTGCGGGTGTACGTTAGCAACGGCTCTGGGAAAACACCGAGCGACTTTTTCGTGTTCCGGAAAACTGTTATAGCGAAGTGCGATGGATATACCTGCTGACGTCAGTATTAGTTTTCCAGCATTAATACGTCGGCTAACGCTGCTCTATCGCCTTTGACAGGGGTTGAGGTGACTCGTTAAGTGCTGCCTCTGTCGCTCTTCTTAAATTAACAGTAACGGCTAAGTATTTATGTAATTTAACTTTTGTGTGAATAATAATATTTCACGCTCATTGGAATGTAATAGATGCATAACAATAACTTTTATTTCACATCTCTCGAATTTTTAATATATTCTCCAGTTTATTCCTTCCACATTAAAATGTATTCAAATGATTCATATATGATACCTGCTCTAACTACAGGGAATGTGCTTTCGTAACACCGCTGCATAAACAAGAGAAAGGTAATATTCTTCAGTGTCTTCAGTTATATGAAATTCTTTGGCTGTAGAATTTTTCTTGAGAATTTCTTTCTTAATGTGAGCGTGAAGTCAGTCAAAACTATTGTATCGTATTACTTGTGAAATACATCTGTTAATCATTGTAATTTCATTTGGAGAATTCAAATAGATACTGTTTCACAAGTATCAAGTTAGTTTACGAAGTTATACGTTCACTTGGAACATTTGAAAAGTAGGGGGAATACAATTGCATTGGAGTTTAAAGAATTTTCTCTCTGAACAAACAAAGTACTTAAATTTACTGATAAATGAACTCATGTCAGTCAATACAGTAGAAACTATAAATTATGCGCACAATTAAGAAATTTTAATAGCGCGAAGAATTTAAAGTTTATATTTCATTGGGTAGTTCAGTATGTATAATTGATTTGTTTGCCAATGTCAAAACAGCTGAATTTAATTTCTTGAGCTTATTTCGGGTTCCAAATGAAAGACGTTTTTGGATAGGCGAGTTTTCTCTATATTTACCTTCAAACGTATTTAAAAATAACTTGAAACTATCTACGTGCTTCCGAGTTCACGAAGTGTGTTTTCCAATGCTGGAAGGATGTAGTTACTAATAACATCAAAACGAGGAAATAAATATTTAATTTTCTCTCTGTTTGGGGTAATTTGAAGTGAAAATCTTATATTCATTCATACAGTTAGAAATATCTAGTTAATACAACACTGGAATAGAGGAAATAATTGTTCTGGATTACTTCAAGCATAAAGTAACAATCATGCAAGAAAACAAATGGGGAGAAGATACAATGCACCGTTCCCTGTTTATGTAAACAAATGAAGACGAGTATATCTCTCTCTTTTAGTTCCACACATTTCTGTGATTACTAATCTCATTGATTTAAACGAAAGCAAAATACGATTTTATGTAGCAAAATTATGCAATTTTACAAAGTTCGGAGGAATTACATATTCAATACTTCTAAAATTTATCTAAATTTTTCTGAAAATGAAGCATTAATCTGACTAAAACATCAATGGATAACTTACTTGTTTTGTTTAGTATTTTCTAAGCAATATTTTAGATTTCTTTTCTTCTTTTCAATCCTCTGGCAATTTTTTCGTCCCCTATATATTATTCCGAAACTGTATTTTTGTTCCGGAGGAATATGATAAAACTATTTCTTACCTGAATACAAATGTGTGATGATAGTCCTGAAATGATAAAGCGTATCTACGCAAATAAGTGTTTCATTTCTTATTTATCTTATCCTCCCTTTTCTGCTTCTGTTTCCTTCATTTCTATTTCGCCATTATTGTGTCAATCTTCTTCTTCTCTCTCTTTCGTGCTTCCAATGAAAGATTAATGACCTTGACGTTGACGAGCCCTAAAGCTCCACAAAATAAAAATCTAATGAAAGATTCGCTTCTCATTTTCCTTTCATTATTTACTGTGATCTCTTATTCAATGCGGAAAAAATACATTTATTTGCACTCAAATTAATGGGAAGAGAATTTCTTTGTTTTGGTCTACTGAAAATTTTACTTCGGGAAAGTTTTGAATATTCTTATTAGGAAATAACGAATATATATACTTATCTGAACGATCAACTCATTTAATCGATCATTTATTTAAATTTCAATGCAAGCTTTACATGAAATTAATTACCAATTCCCTCCTTATTTACTTTATCTAGTTGTTGGTCATTTGCATTAGTCACATTCTTGTGTCCGATACCGAGTCGTCTGTCCTGACAAGAGTAGTATTCGCAAACGTCAGTTCGATTTTGTAAACATACACTCCCAAGATACATATGCTTTTGAAGTGGTTTTCCGAAACTGCGCTGTCATTTTTGTTTACCGTATCCCACAAAATTTGTTTCTCTAGCTTTGTATTTGTAAATATTGGAAGTAAGATTACTGAGATCTTTCATGTTGGGGCTAAAGACACTTTCAATTGAGTGGTATGAATCGAAGGTGATTTAACATTGATGTCGTTAACACTCTTCTTTTAGGCTTTACGATGTTCATCTCATTTACCTGTCAGTGTTTAAATATAATGACAACAGTATTTTATTCAACTACAATAATTTGTAGAACTACTACAATATTTATTGATTTTTTTTGTAACAAAAATAACTTTAACACAATTTTAATCAATCAATTCTTCACTGTATTAAAATGCTGTCTTATGAATGGAAGTTATTGCACGATTTACAAAAAGGTACAACTAAAATGAGAGATTCTTGTAAATATCAAATAACAATTTCTTAACAATCTAATCTTTACATTGATAAACCAATGGGGTGGGAACGCTTCACCGTAACAATTTAACACACACACAACCTTACATGTTTACACGTTTTGATGATTACAATAAAGCAATCGCTTTGCCATAACTGACGTAAGCAGGTGTTGCCAGGTATGGGGTCAGATCGCCTTAGAATCTACTCAACTTTACCTCTCAGATGGCACTGCTGTCAGGAGCCCTTTCGCAGATACGGTAAGCTCTATCATACAAGCTGGATCTACAGATCTCCAAAGTACTGAAATGAATACTTTAATACTGTATGGGATAAAACATGAGAAATTAAGCAGTTCAACATTGTTATTACACACTTGATGATTGTGATATTTAAATGTTTTTGTATGATTTCGTTAATTATTGATTAACACATTAATTTATTATTGTACCGATGAATATTTTTTTCAAATATACTTCTTGCTCAGTCCCTTATATATGTTGAGAGGAGACTGTGGCTATACAGTTTGGGAACACTATAGTCGTTTGCTGTTATATTAATGTCATAAAATTTTCTTGGCGTGTTTATCTTTGTATCGAAGTCATATTTATTCTTTAAGATGTGGTATATTATTTTTCTTTACATTTCCGTCGATTGTCTGGCTCTCAACTTTCCTGAGATAATTCATTCCCTAAAACTTGACTTTGTCTCCTAATCATAATTAAACCTGTTGATTTACTTCAAACAAACAATTACGATAATTTCTTGGATTTAATTTTTACAACTTTACTCAGCATGGTTAAGGTCTTTGATTCATCTCACAACTTGTTGATTGTCTAATAATTGTGCGATAAAAATAAGTACACTTGGCCCATTTCTTTGAATTTAGTAACTGTGATCACAACTCAAATAAATAATTAAAAAAATACTTCATCGATATGTATAAAAAATATTAGTGTAGCGCAATTCACTTTACTTCAAAACAGCAGTAGTGGTATTTACCTCTATTATCATATTATTGAATTATACATTTTCACGACCTTTTGTAGATAAATAACTTGTCTATTTTACTCACAACGTATCACGTCAGGTGTTTCTAAATAATGTAAATACATTGATAAGAATACATGTCATTAGTTCCATCATAAGATGTTTTTAATTATTTATTTCATTTAGTAATATAGTCATGACAGGCGTAAATAACACTACTATTTTATCACAGGACCAAATAATATGGAGTGTGGTTTCTTGCATGACATGAGGATACAGTTTGGAAACGTGTTTTATGGGAATTTAAAACAATGGATTTAACTGATGCATGTAAATTCACTATCCATGTAAATGTACTGATATTATTGAGAAAAAACTGACGAAGTCGTAAGCCTGTTGACGAAACGTTGTGAGTAAAATACAATTATTGGTCTTTCAAAGGAAGTATAAATTTATGATTTAAAGAATGATAAATTAAAAGACGTTTGTATGTTGCTCATTGTTTTATTGTTAAAAAGGTTTTTCGGTTACATAGCAGCCATCGTCAGTAACGTACACTGAAAAATACAAATGTACATGAAAATGACAATAATAGAAACATAACATGAAAGTATACAATAATTGAGTAAAACAGTAACGAAAGAAGTGTAATTTTTGTTGTTGTTGAAATAAAGAAAAGAAAAGAACAATAGAAAATGAATAAAAGAAAACAAATACAGATGAGCAAAGTGACAAAATTACATATCTGATTATTGAGGGAAATTTTTGGCAAGTGCGCAGAGTGCGCCGAACGGAGGTCATAATATGGAAAGTGATGCAGGGGTGCGTGGTAGTTGTTGTTGGTGGTGGGGGGAGGGGCTGTCCAGAAGTTTTCCAGGAACTGGCGGCAGAAGACGGAAATAATTTCTCAGGGTTTTAACTGCTGGGAGTAGGGTGCAGTGTTCTGGAGAGTTGGGGGGTGAGAGGGAAGGAATTTGAAGACTAGTTTCATGAGAGGGGAATGAAGTTCGGGGATTTGTTCATTTAATAGGGAGATGTAGTTGTTTGTTAGAATACTATGGATATGTAAAATTTCTAATTTGATCCGGGGCCAAAATCTAATTTCTACTTCTAAAATATAAAAATCCTTCTCAATGTTAAACGTGTGTGTGTTTTCTACTAGGTGGTTGGCGAAGTGTGAGACTTTAAGAGTTATTTTTCCATGCATTTCTTGTTCATTGTTAAGCTTTGTAACAATAAAACAATGAGCAACATACAAACGTCTTTTAATTTATCATTCTTTGATAATGTTGCTAACGCTCCACAATTACCAAGTTATGATTTAAAACAGTAGAACTATGTCGTTTTGTTAAATAAAATTACTTCATTCACTTTATCAAGTCAATCCTCAGACGTTCGTCTCATGATGTTGCGCAATATCAGCGGGATTTGGTGACCGTATTCCTCGCCTCGAACCGAAGAAGGTTCTCTGCTATTTTCCTTGGCAACATCACGGACTGATCACGGAGATACTCGACTCTTGCTCCCTTCGACAATGGCGTGATCATAACAACAGTCGTTCGCGTAGTGGCTGAGGGACTGACAGCTTGGAGGTCGACGATCGTTGCTCAAGTGCGCTACGAGGAGTTGATACGCTTCACTTGAGACGCGATGCTCTTGTACTCGCCGGTTTCGCAATCCATAGTTAAATGGTACTTGTAGTCTTCCACCAGTCGAAAAGGCAGTCAGCGACAAAAGAAGTTTATTCAATGAGTGTAATAACATTTATCAGAAGAAAAGAACAGATTGCTGTTCGCGATAATGTTAGTGTCTTAGGTACTGAAAACGTTGATGATTTTCATGATGCTTTTAATATTACATATTTTCACAAATTTTTAATGTATCTTTTCTTTTCAAATATCTTTATTTCTATGAAATTAGAACGAAAATCAGGATAATGGTATTGAGTCTTTTTTCTTGCATTTCGTGGGAAGCAAATATTATTTCCTAATTCACAAACACTAATATAAATCGGGCAGGAATACTAACTTTTAATTTAATTGCGTATTTACAGTTCCTAAATTAGAAGCTGTGGAGATGTGTGAAAGAGAACAACCGTCTGTTCGACACGCGATATGCCGTGCCCGTCTGTGGTCAGAGAAATTATCGATTCCCGAGAGTGTGTCAATACAAAATGACCAAGAAGACTCACATGAAAGTTGATATGTATATAATTTGGTGTTAATCTAGCTTTCATAACTATCAAGCTTATATATACACGGAAATATTTAAAAAATTCAACACTACTGTCTTCTAGTAATTCAAAATGTTAACAGAGAATTAAAAATAGAGAAAGAAACATATTACAGTCACGCACATATGAGACGAAATATATTCTGCTTCCAACCTGAATCAGTCACGCAGACAATAAACCGATTCTTCTCACTCAGGTTTACGTTGACCGACCGTTAACTGAAAGGAAAGAAATTTTATTTGAATTTCGAAGAATGAGAAGAATTTACTTGTCTATTTTCACCGTGATGGGTAGAGGTTCCTAGGTACCACTTGTTTTGACATCTATGGATTGGGAATGTTTGGGGAGAGTTTCCAGAATCATAACTTTGAAACATTCATTCATTATTTAGCGTGAGAAGGGACAGGTACAGAAGAAATGGATTTATCGCAATGACAATAGTAAATTAAATAGACAACAGTAAATTGTTCAACATTCAAATTCGAATTTGACTCCTACGTTGCTTTCCTTTCATCTGACGATTCGTCAGCGTAAACTGAAGAGAGAAGAATGGGTTCATTCTACGTGACTGATGAANGACAGAAGCTGATATGTGTCTGATATGTGAGTGACTTTTATGTGTTTTTATCTATTTTTATTATCTGTTAACATGTATTATAAAAGCTTGATATTTATAAATGCTAGATTATATCCATTTTTTTATTTAGGAAATATAAACGTGTATTGTATATAGCTGCCTTTTATATTATTGGTAGAAAATAGTGTTTTTGACGAAAGTTCTTTCTACTTTGAAAATTTATTAAACGAGAACTTCGGCACTGATAGAAATCATATTTTAACACTTCGTTGAGAAATTTCTTGTGAATATACGTTATAAATTTAAAATATTATATTGACTCTATGGGATTATAAATTCTGATCGGGATATTCTTTGCCATTATAATTATAATTAATTAGTTCTTGTGTTTAGGCAACCTTTATTTGAACTATGTCAACGTTTCGATAACGAACGATAACACAAAATATTTGTGTTTGTGATGATGTTAATATTGTCGTATGTGTGGTGTTTCGCTTTTATGGAGGTGTGGTAGTTGGAGTTCACTGAGGAATGATTAAGCCCTGAAGAAGATAACGTTCGTTATCGAAACGTTGGCATAGTTCAAATGAAGCAAAACCTAAACGCAAGAACTAATTATGACCTTGTAATTTATTGATGAACCCGAAACGGCTTAATTGGTACCGTAGGAAGCTCTCAGTCCAAGTACTCAAGAATGTACTTTTTCATTCATGGTAATGGGAAGTTGATTTTATGCGGATGCTCTATCTTCGCACTGACAGACAAAAGCCTCACAAAATCTCCTTTTCGACACATCTATTGTAGTTTCTTCTCGAGTCATTGAATAAAAGTCAATTGTATGTATTTTGAAATATTTTTTTTTTCTGTTTGCTTTCCCCCACATGTGATATTCCTATTTTTCACCTCATTTCAAAACTGTTTAAGTGGTTTAAGATATACCTGTAGAATGCCAAGATACATGAAACGTCCCACAAAGATATTTGCACTGTTTGAACCTTAAAGACTCGAACAAAAATTTCAAATATATGATTTTTTAAGTCACAAAGATTTTCAGAACATAACTGATTATGTTCTTTTGTCGAAGATGTTTAAAATGTCCTCAATTAGCGGAATACATCTGAAACTCAGTGGAATGGCAAACATGTGATATGGTTTCAATAGAAATGGATTTACAGGCAGGAATCGCCTCTCTCCAACATACGTGGTTTTGTGGGGTATACAGTGTGCAGAGTATCAAATTCCGCCCACCATCATCTCGGAAGTTCTTTTATTTTGTTACATTTCCAAAAACACTTAAAATACACTTTAGAGACATCTCTTCAAATACTTGTCACTACTGGAAACTGAATTTAAAATAAAATAAAAACAAATAAATGGTAACAAGCACTACTCATGACAGATGTAGATACAAAAAGTTTCATCAAGTCCTCAGTAATACTTCCTCTATTATTAAAATTCAAACAGTGTAAACTCGCTTTTTAGAACACACTGTATTTGTTTACGAAACGATTGGGATGGGCAGTAAGTGGGAAGGAAAAAAATCTATAAATAAATTAGTTCTGGAACATTGTCATTTTGAAAAATGAGATATATGCCATTCTTTATCTTCCAACATTTCTTTCGGCACGAAGATCAAACCCATAGGAGACGTTTTAAATCGGAAGGCAAATAAAACCAATAACACAACACCATTATCATGAATATAAAGTCAGGGGAATTATTTCATCTTATTACATCCCCTCAATGACCAACGTGGAATATGAATAAAAAATTTTGTTACATGTCTTTTGGTGAGATTTGCGCCAGTTGGCCCGCTTTTCCGTCTAACCTTGACTTGGGTGAGAATTTTGGGAAAGAGGGATGTTGGGTTGCCTGGGAACTTATGGTACCGAACCGATATTTTTTTTGGAATAGGTGAGCTGAAAACTTTACCTTGTTCAGTCGAGCAGGATTTGAACCCGCGTCCTACCGCTCAGCGATATCGTATTAGCGAAGGCACCATAAGACCATCTATCGGTTATTATTCATTCTAAATTACCCGTTTAAAATGTAATATTGATGCCATTCACGCATTCATATACAGACGTCAAAATCAATCGAACGTTTTCATGAACTATGACCTTCTAAACTTCGAGATTCGTCAAGGTCCCCAATCGAACAACTATGTACCAAACAGTACCTTCTCTAACCTGGCCCTATAGGAGAGGCGAGAAGTTAGAAACCTTATTTCTTACTCTGATGAGTTTTTCTGTGTTGTTTGCAGACGATCGAGAAGCTGCCGGACAAAGTGCTCCTGAACATATTCTCGTACCTGTCACATCGTGAAATATCCCGCATGGCGACGGTGTGCAAGAAATGGCGCCTCATCGCGTATGACACTCGCCTTTGGAAGAATGTCTCGTTGAGGCCGGAGATCTCAGGATTGCACGTGGGCTCCCTCGAGTCTCTGCTCTCACTCATCAGGTGAGTCCATCTGAAGGAAGTATGAGCGTCCCAGGTCCTACTCAAAGCATTTATGGTATTATATCCGTCAGAACGACTAGAGGCTAAATTATCCCATCCCCGAATGTTTCAAATGTTGTTTGAATCATACCCTACCCAGTGACTATGAATTTTCATACCCTTACGGCGCAGAATCTTGAATTGCTTTCCTTTAAATTACTGTGAGCTTATGTGGGGAAACTTTCGCCGGTTATGTTTTTTTGATGCCCTGAAATAAGTATCAATTTAACGTAGAGAAGAAAAACTTCTAAAATATACCAAATGTAAATAGGAACACAATGACGTTAAGATTTTCATACCTTACGGGGTTTACAAGAGTAATTCACTAAAAACTGCGAAAAAACTGTTCTAAAGGAAATGGCAACCACATCACGTTAGTTACTGAAGACAATGCGACCCTTGGCAAAGAAAGAGTCAAACGATGAACTAAATTTGTTTTCAAGTTTTAAAATTCCTAAATAATTGTCCTCGTTCAACAGCAAAAAATCAGTAGAGCGAATTGTTAATTAATTAGAACTCCTATGGTGCATATTTCCAAGTTTCATGGGTAGGTGACAATTTGACTACAGTGGAAGCGAACATAATACCTTAATGAATCGAGGAGTGTAAATGGCAATGGTTCTAAATGCCAAAATATTTTTTCTTTCGCGAAAGACCTCACCTCCTGTTTGGCAACGCTAATGCTGTGGTAATTACTGTTAATGCCTTCTGTTGACACTTTTATTGCTATGATAATGACAAGATAGCATGGGCTTACCTTAATGGCGAGACCAACATGTTTTATGCAATAACAGTCGGTTAAATTCTCCGCAAAAATGAGGAGAATACATCATCGACTCGGTAGCAATTGCGGACTGAGTTCATTTCAGCATGAATTTTAGGAAATAACTAACGTCACTGTGTTTCAGGACGTGACTCATGAAATGGATCTGTACTAAAATATTTAAAAGTATGTATGGTTGCTAACTGACTATGTTTGAGGGAGGAATACATTCTTCTTATTTAATCTCTACGACGCTATAATTGTAACGCTTAGGTCTTATCAGCTGCCACCTTCCATTTTTTCTGTTCTGAACTTGAGATGAAAACAAACACAGTTCGTAAAACGCGAAAGTCGAAACAAAGTAGAGTTCTCTGTAGGGAAGAGAGGCGACATGGACGTCGCGTCATTTGATAGGGTCGCGTTAGGCGACAGCCATTTTGTTCACATTGCAGAGAGAAACCAACGTAAACAATAACAAAGGGCGGCCATTTTGTTCACGGTATATGCTTATTAGGTAATGATGCGCGCTCAGAAGATCCCCTGAAGTCCTCCTTGGAATTTTGTTCGAGTTGTCGCCTCTCTTCCCCATAAAGAACTCTAGGACAATGGTCTGCGAGCCAAATTGCTGGAGGGATGGTTCTACTTAAAGTTTAAGTTTTATTCGCGAAAGGTGCAATACAATCTCAAAAAAAGGAATCAATAAATATTGTTTTTATTTGTGAAAAATTGAAGTTTTTTGAATATATTTTATATGAGGTTAATGTCTCAAATGCTATTATGACGGCAACAGAGTGAAGCAAGTTGTTGGTGAGGACCTATTCGCTCCGATTCCTCCTTTTCCAGCTTCACGTAGATAAGTTACATCAATTTAATTTAAATATACTTTTGTGCAAAATAGTTAAAGCACCCTTTTTTCAAACACCCAATTTTACACAAAAATTTGCACCATACCGCTTGAGATTATTTCCAACAAAAAGTTCTACAAAAATATCACATTAGTTACGTTTAGAATTTCGGACTAGGAAAATATTTTTCACCCAAAAAAGGAGTAAAGGGAAAATTCCTCGAACGTTCTTTCAGTCATCGTTAGGAATTTATCTAATTATTGTAATTTTTGAGTGAACTCGGTAGTTTAGTTTTGTATTCATCTGACAATATCTGAAACATTTGTAACATTGTGTGTTCTCCTGGAGGGGACCTGACAGTTTCCCAAGTAAAGCAAATAAAAAAATTAACTCCTTAGTTTTTTCAGCGTACGCGCGAAGCCTGTTAGGTACTTATTATTTGGTCTCCTTCCGTGAGTAGCATATAAACTGTATTTCGTGATTTCCGGAGTCAAAGAATTCAGAAACAGAATTCTGTATCTGGAGATGCGAGCTTGGTATTCCGATGACTTCAACTTAGTCAGAGGGGACGGGATACCTTTTTTAATCATGTAAAAGTTAATAAAAAAAAGTAGAGACTCTATAATGGCATAAACGTAAATTTCTTCACTCGTTAAAACATTTGATATGAAAATTGACATAAATTTTCTTTGTAAATTTTTTTGTGTTGTTTTAAAAACATACTTTCAAATTTAACATTTTTCACAATGCACTGGGATAACGGAATGAAACAGGTTTTTTTTTTTCAAAAGTGGAAAAATTATTATATAAAACTGAGAATCACACTTGGCAATGTTCACAAATTGCTTTTTTCCACTCTATGTCAACGTATGAGAAGGAGTTTGATTGTAGGAAATCTGGCATGCTACCGAGCCCTCATTAGAAGTGGAATACAAATGGTCACAATAGAGACATTCAGCTTTCCTTCTTCCTGAATCACTCTGGTTTGTGATCTTGTTCTGGTTTTTTGTTGGCGTTTTGGTCTCTTCTCTTAAATATTAATTTTTTTTCATGAGGTCGTTTCGTCGTTTCCATATACATTAAAAGATTTTTTTTTGCAATTGTCTTTTGTTTTCGAGCATTTTTCTCTTTCTCTGCGTTTTTCCTTCCTTTTTAGTGATAACTTCTTGTAAGTTTCGTGTGCAAGAAATGTGGTTATAAAAAAAAGTTTATTTTCAGAAGAAAAACCAGTTACATACTGCGTATATAAAGTGCATGGAGGACAACGAACTAATTTAAAACAATACTTTTTTTTCTTTTTTTTCTTCTGTCGTTGGTTCGTTAAAGTGAAAAGATGTCTTAAGAAATCCTTTACCTTTTTCATCGAGGTGACACCCCATTGTCGTTCGCTTCTCTGACATAACTTGGCACCAACTGGGATTGTAAAAAAAAACTATTGTGTGAAACCTCATCAAAAGGAAGAAACAATGGGGCAGAATTGTGTAGTTCTCCGTTTATTCCGGTCCTATTCTGCCCAGAGACCTTCATGAAGATTAATTTGCTCACAACAGGATTGATTTGAATTTAAAAATCTCTAAAGAATATAAACTGAAAAGTATACGTATGAGTATACACATTTTAAATTATCTACGTATGTAGCTTTTTGTAGACACGATTTATACACTGAGTTTATTCATTTTGATAGATTTCTATTCTTGAAAAGACTGGGAGTAAGTATAACTCAATGGAATGAAGCGGAATTGAGTGACACGTATTATTTAATAATAATAATAATAATAATAAACTTTATTGTAAAAAAAACAGTTACAAACTGCGTATGACCACGTGGAGGACAATAAACTAATTTAATCTCTGGAAGCAAGCATGGGACCATCCCATCAATTCCGATCAAGGGCCCTAAGGCGAAGGCGGATTTAACATTTCAACACACTCCCAACATTAAAAATAGTTCGGTAGTGTTATAATATTAATATAATTCCAACAATTTGTATTTAATAAAACACAATAAAGAAATTTCTGCTACTTTTTCAGTTCGATCACACAGTACCGAAAAACGACTATTTCTGCAAAATGTTAAAACAATATCAAAATTCTTTTTCGAGACGAACCATGGCAGCTGAAATGAAATTTGTTGTTCAGTATCTGTATTTCGGACCAGTAAACGTTTCTATCCTGGTTAATTTTCTTGTCGGCTCCACATCTGTAGAATATGTATTCAATAACTTCGACTCTTTTCAGACAATTCATCCATATACTGTATAGTCCACAACGTTTCACAATTTTCTGTGTACACCGGAATAAGGCGAAAAGTCTGTCTGAATCATTGTGTACTAAAAAATATATTGGTATGTTATGTCAGATATGTCGGAAATATTGAATACATTATAACATAATGCTGATGAACGTAAATTCAGCCCGTGAGAGATTCCTTAGCTAAATCCCCAGTAACATTTTAGAGTAAATGTTGTCCAATGGTTTTAACTGGCGATACATTTGAGTTAGCGAATGGTGTTTACACGAAATGTTTGTATTTATTTTATTATTTTATGTTTTTTGGCGAGGTTCAGGCCACGAGACCTGCTCCTCCACCGAACCATGACGTAGGAAAGAAAATTGGGAAGGAGATGTGTTATGTCGAGTGTAAAAGCCTTAAAAACATTGTTAAAAATAATTCCATCTCTCCCAATCATATGTTATGTTGAATGAAAATGGGAGACGGGACTGAGATTTGAACTCGGGACCTTCAGCTTAACGCGCTGATGCGCTTACCAACTGCGCCACCCCTCTTGTCATTTGTGAGACCACAGACCTCTGAGGTGATCTCATAAAGATTAGAATCCTCATGTGAGGCGACTCCACAATTTAACAGATTTCTGTATGTCTCCCAATCTTCCTATAAGCTGTGCAACATAACTCCCGCTCTCGCCCGGTAGCTACTAGCAGTTCTGCAAACTATGATTGGGTCTACTGACGGGATTGGAAGTCGCACTTTCCACGAAAACGTCTTTACCACCTCTTCGATGATCACTGCCCTTCGTCATACTTCGGTGGTCGGTGGGGAAATACGGGAGGTGTGCTCCGGATTAGTAGACTCTTCGCTTTGAATGACAAATATTTTCAGAATTGCATTTATTTTCATCCCCATGGTACTTAGATTCCATTAACATTCGTTCTCGGCGTACAGACCCTCAAGTCGTAACGTTACACCTTCCATGATATTCATTTTAGGACTCCTACAAAAAAGTAACACCGTACGTCACAACATGCCTTCACTCTTCTGTACTGAATGAGCGAGAAGTAATAGTGTTTACGCAGGCAGTGTTCATAGGCAAGTGTTAATTTTGCTGTGGGTTTCAGTATAAGAGTAGAACTATTTGGACATGTTTTGCTCGCGACTGTATTTTACAGAGCACAAACTAATAAACTCTATTGAACGGTTTCGCGGTTTTATATGAGTGCGTGTGTGTGTATATTGTTCCGTGTACGTACAAGCGGAGAAGAAATATGACTGTTTTTGGCCTGGTCAAAATAGTCATGAGCCTTGAGTCGAACCCGGGACTTCTCCTTTGAACGTAGGGGTATTAACTACTACACCTCCCACAGCTACACACCATTTCCTCTTAAAACCTCTTCGTCCTGGGTTTGATTCTTGTCTCGTTGCTATTTTCACCTGTCAGAAAGTAGTCATACATGGGTGTAGTTTTCTACTTTCTTACGTTCTGATCTCACCACTTGACCCGAATGAACCAACCATACAGTTAAGTAATTTGAAGACATATTTAATTTATTGATTCGTAATTGAGATGATACATCATCCATGTTTGCCATCCCGTAGCGTAAAAAATTTTGTTTTTTTATTTATTCCAATTACTATTTTCCAGAGTTTAAAGAAAATTATTATTTATTCATCAATTCGATATTATAGCTTTTACTAATTTGTGTGAACTGAATTAATACTCAATATTACTGCACCACATCCTCCCTGAATGTTTCCGTCGCATGTACATCCCTTAAGAATTTTCGGAAATATTTAAGTAGAACTTTTCCGCATGCGACCTGTACAACCCTTAGAAACTTCCCAAACCCTTTTCCAAGAAACTACCTCGGCTGCCACCGGTGTTTCGCAAGACAACGCCTTTCGTAATCCTTTTCCGCATACTCTATTTTTAGCGCATGTCAATGCACAATCCCTCCTGTGTCATCACTCCGAAGTTCTTAGCATCCTGTTTAACTGTGAACTCCACACATTGCTCGTAAGTGAAACATGGCTAAAAAATTCTTTAAGTTCAGGATTAGTCAATGTTCCCGGATATCGCCTTTTACGAGCTGACATAAATATGTTTTGGAGGTGGCGGAACTGGGATATTTATCCGCGATGATTTAAAAAGCAAAGTTGTATTCTCTTCTGAAAACGACTTTACGCGAAAAGTCGAGTATCTTTTTGTTGAAATTACTTTAAAAAAAAAAATGCCTTTTAGCGGTTATATACAAACTCCCTAAGCGTGGTAATATTTATTCATGAGCTTGATGAATTATTCTCAATTTGTGCAACTAAATTTGATTCTATAATCGTGATGGGTGATTTTAATTGTGATCTGCAAAAGAAAAATATTCACACGCAATTATCTTTAATAGAGTATTTCATGGTATGAATTTTTGGAGCCGACTCATCACACAAATAATTCTGATACTTGGATCGATCATATTATTACTTCAAACCCGGAAAAGGTTCGATTATATGGCAAATCCCAGTTCCCGGTATCTCTAAGGACGATTTAATTTATGTTTCTAATGGTCTGAAATGTCCTAAGTATGTACCGAAAATAATAGAGTATCGTGATTTTATGTATTTAGACCAATGCAACTTTCTCAATAAAGGATTAAATATATCATGGTATTACATATATCATGGTATTACGACGCGTCTCTGGACAACAAAGTAAAGTTTTTCAGTGACCAATTAATTAACCACATTGACAAACACACACCCATTAAAAAAACCCGTGTAACTCGGCCCCCGGCATCTTGATTAACTTTCGAAATCAAACAGTTAATGAAGGTTAGAGATGCAGCGTTTGTAGAGTCCCTAAAAACAAAAAAGGAAGAAGACATCAAATTATACAAAAGCTTAAGAAATATTGTAACGCAAAAAATTAGAAACGGAAAAATTAAATAATATCATAATACATTAGGTGCAAATCGGGATAGTAAATCACTCTGGAAAACTCTTAAAATTATTGGATTGGGTAAGACATCTACTTCATACGATATCTGTATACCTTTACATACTTTAAATACTTACTTCGTAGGCCAAACATCGTGCATCAATGAATCTTTAAAGCTAGAAGTGTTAAAGCCTTTACAAAATGATGAGAATTACTCAGAAAATCATTTCTATTTTACGTCTGTCACTCAAGCAGAGGTATGGAAGATCATAACGAGTTTAAAATCAAACGCCTCGGGCTCAGATAAATTAAACGCTACACTATTAAAATATTGTAGTTATTTCTGTGTTTCACCTATTACAGATTGTAACGTCGGAGCCAAGACATTCTATCGATTTGTGAAATATTAATTTTTCTTCGCATTTCACAAGCCGGACACTGCTAAGAAAAATACAGAAAGTAGCCGGTCGGCGCTAAGACGGAAGGGTGACGAACTTGGGACCCACCCTAAGCCTCTTCAGTTATTGAGGTATTGTTTGAACGTATACCTTTCACTTCCTAAGGAGGGTACGATTGTTCTCGGAGAATGCGGTCTGCGACGTTGACCCTTGCGAGGTCCACTGGAATTTAGGTGTACCTCAGAAAAGAAGAATTTTAAGACGTGGTGAATTAAGTACGTCGCCGAATGTAGAACAAGGAGATACTCTGAAAAAGGTGCTTGCAGGCGCCTAGTTGGAGCCGATGGCGGTTTGTCTTCGCGGCGCAGACTGCGTTCCTAGAAGCCGAAGGGGTGAACAAGAAGATTACTTGCAAGGTGTGGTGGTGAAGGCATGGTTATTTGCTGATCACGTGACTTCCTCTTCTGTATATATTGGGAGGAGTGAAGATCCTCGAGGACTTTTTCCGTGGAAGTAGAGTCCGCCGGTTAAGTGAGATGTGACCGGGCTAGCATAGGTCGCAGAGACCAGATGTTCGTTAGGCTGCTGCAGTGTCTTAATAAAGTCATTACTAGTTGCGAGTGTCATTACTAGTTGTTACAGTTGTTGGGGAAAACAACTTGTAATTTTGAAGGTTCATATAAGCTAGAGGGTTTTTACTATTTAGTTGTCTTCAACTAAATTCATCTACGTGTAATTAATGCTTTCCGATAGCATTACTTGTGTAATAACAGTTTTTTATATGTATTAATGATTTTGGGAGTTTGTCTCCGTTTGTAAATTCAGATTTCTGTTTAATTTGTATTAAATCATTATTTATTGTTATTACACGTGTGTTTGATTGCTCGGGAAACCGAGCTGGTGGCAGCGAACTATCTACCATAAGGGTGGTGGTATATATCTGGATCCCGCTTGTACCAAAAAATACTAACATCGCATCAGGGCTTGTGGTGTGATGTTACACAGATATTATCAATTATTCACTCTCCAGTGGTAGATTCCCTACCGCGTGGAAAACTACCTTCATGCACCCTCTCCCCAAAACATCGCATCCCTCAAAACCACATGAGTATCGACCAATTAGTATTCTCTCCACTCTGACGAAAATATTAGAAAAAGTGGTTCGAAATCAAGTGGAGAGCTACCTCAATCACAAAAATATTATTAATGAATGTCAATCCGGTTTCCGTTCAGGTAGAAGTACAGGAACCGCCTTGTTGAATTTCCTCAATTAACGCGGGAAACGTAACTATTCTTGTCCTTCTCGATTTTAGCAAGGCATTTGATCACGATATTTTGCTTGCAAAAATGAAGACTTTAGGTTTCGGATGGCCTTCAATAAAATGGTTTTCGGAATATTTAATAGGACGAAAACAAACTGTAGTATCTGGAAATAACACATCTTCTCTTCAAACGGTGCGTGGTGTTGAGTAAGGAAGTGTCCTCGGTCCCCTTGCTTTTTTAATTTACGTTAATGACATCAACAAATCTCTTAAGCGTAGCAAATTTCAAATGTACGCCGACGCTTTTCAAATGTATAATTGTGGCAAACCGTCTAACATAACTTCAGTAGCGCAAGAACTTAACGAAGATCTCACCTCACTCAGTATGTGGGCAAAATCTATCGGCCTCCTCTTAAATCCGTCTAAATCACAATGCTTATTGTTTGGTTCAAAGAAAACCCTCAGTAAACTTTCAAATTGTACTCTACCCAATATATCAGTTAATAAGACTTCTCTCATTTGGTGCAGTCACGTGAAAATCTAGGAATTTATATTGAAAGCTCGCTAAGTTGGGAAACCCAAATAGACGAAACATGTAAAAAAGTTTACTTTACCATCCACACTTTAAAACGGCTTCGTGATCTTTTAACAGCAGGAGTAAAAGAAATGCTTGTCAGGTCTCTTGTCATGCCGCACTTTGATTACTGCGATTTTCTTTTCACTGACTTGACGGAAAAAATGAAACGTAAATTACAAGTAGCTCAGGACTCATGTATTCGTTGCATTTTTGATCTCAGGAAGTATGACCATGTGACAAAATGTTTAAAAAATCCAGGACACTCACACTCCAGGAACGTCAAACGCAGCATTGTCTATCTCTTCTTTATAAAATAATAAAAAATGGACATTTGACAGTTTTAGCAAAAGGTTTTAAATTTTTGAAACTGGATCGCGCGCGAGGCTCACATATCCTCTCTATTCCTCAGCATGGCACAACTCTCTATAGTAAATCCTTCACAGTACACACAATACGTTCTTGGAACAAACTTCCTGCTCAACTAAAATCTCTATCAACTTTCTCTTCTTTCAGGCGACGTCTTATAGAGTGGATGGGAAACAATGCCCTTTAGTATTCCCACATTCTCTGTCTATTCTTTCTCCTTCATTTGTATGCTTTCTTTCTTTCTTTCTTTGTTTCTTTCTTTGTTTCCTTCTTTCTTTCTTTGTTTCTTTCTTTCTTTGTTTCTTTCTTTGTTTCTTTCATTGTTTGTTTCTTTCTTTCTTTGTTTCTTTCTTTGTTTGTTTCTTTGTTTCTTTGTTTGTTTGTTTGTTTGTTTCTTTCTTTGTTTGTTTCTTTCTTTGTTTCTTTCTTTGTTTCTTTCTTTATTTGTTTCTTTCTTCCTTTGTTTCTTTCTTTGTTTGTTTGTTTCTTTCTTTCTTTCTTTGTTTCTTTCTTTCTTTGTTTCTTTCTTTCTTTCTTTCTCTCTTTCTATGATCTTATGTAATATATAATTTGTAAATACAGTAATATTGTAATATGTATCTAGTAAGGTATAATATTGTAATATGTAATTTGTAAATATTGTCATTATGTAATAATTTGTTTTGATATCCTTGTTGTTATCACTATATTTTTTCTATTTGTATATCCATAATTATATTGTACTGTTACTGCTGCTTTTAACCCCTGTTCGGTACTAAGCCGCCATCCTGATTGACGTTTTGCTGGATTTGCTCAATCGCTTAAGGTTTTACCGGGATGGTCCCTAGTATTGCTACCCAATTTTAAATGTAAATACGACCCTCGCAATTTTCATCTTGTATTTAAAATGTAAAAGTTTTAAAATGGTTAGACGGAAGAGCAGACCTTAAGGTCTGAGTGTCGCCAAAATAAAAGCACTTTTATTATTATTATTATTATTAAAACCTTGAAAGTGATGGTATTCTGAGTTAAAAATCTCTTTTGGGCTAATAATATTATTATAGCATGATTATGGCTCTGCCACAGTGGTTTCCGTCAAGTGAAACGTGTTATATGAAATATTTGGCTTCATTTTATACGAAATATTTGGTGTCACATTTGTTCCACTGACATTCGTAGCTTTCATATTAGACCTTTCTTAGATAGGTGATATAAGGTAGTTTATTATAACATGATATATTTAACTTATCGTCTCATTAATTTTCTTGTGCGTCAAATTTTCTTGCGTGGTGATAACACAGGTGGACCAAGCTGTTTTTTTTGTCTGATTCCAAATAGTTTTTTGACCGTTTCTGGATCTTGGGGTAAAAGAGTGCTGCCATACCACCACTAATATGCCATACACTACTTTCCCCATTTGCTATTCCCCATAGTAGGCAATTTTCACTCAGTTTTAAATTTAGCATTAACGATGTGAACTGGAGATCAAAAAAAATTATGGAGGATACATACAATGGGGCATTTACCTGACCCACGTACAGTTGTCTACAAATTATTGTTTATTACTTACCAGACGCGCCAATGCTGTCATTTGTTCGGGCTTAAGAAGTTATGTAACATCATTTTAAAATAAATGTGCCAAGTAGCTAATTTTCTGGATATAATTTTAAAATGCAATTATCTCAGAAAGGAAAAGTTGAAGATGAAACGAAAGGAAATCGTCAACACATTTTTAATGCTCTAAAGTATGGTGTACTTCATCTGTGTGATTTACTGCTTCCGGTTACGAAGAAAAGAAACTATAATTTTCTGGGACATTTGCAAATACACAATGATAATGATGATCCATAATTTTGCAAATAGGTTAACTATCGTGGGTTATCTATATAAATGTGGATACAGGGTTTTTCGAAACTATATGTTTAATTTTGTAGTTTTGCCTGATATTGTGTCTTGTTTCCTATTTTAACTTCTGATACATGTCTCCAGTGTATATTAATGGGTTCATATATTTTTCAACATCCTTAGCTCCAATTTTTGAAACATTTCTATTTCAAGTTTTCTTTCATCTGAAAAGTGCGGAAGGTTATTTCCTTTGATTAAACAAGTTTCGCTGGCGTACGATGTACACCCCCATCCTATTTCCGATTTTTTTTCGCCTAGAGGCGGATTTACAAAGGCGGACTAGGAACGGGCTTAAGCGTGGCTGCAATTTGAGGCGGCAATGTTGTTATTATTTTGTTGTTAATGATCTCGAATTTTGAGTAACTACAACGTCGTGTCGGCGCGTGAAAACGTGATTTCATGTGGCATGGGAGACCTCCAAACTTGATCGACCAGAAACTGTGTAGCACAAGGGGGAAAGCTCAAGTTTTAGTTGCAGCTTGTACGACTTTCCTGAAAATGCTGAAGGGGAGATAAGTGCAGGGTAAGTCCCGTTGCACAAAACAAAAGGTAGTGAGAGCAATGTCAAGTGAAAGGGCCCTCTGAGCACGTGGTACCATTGTAAAACGTCGGCCGTCGGGGTCCATAAAATACCGTCGGCCACAAAGTATCGAGTACAGTCCCTCGCGCGAAACCTATGCCCGTTTTGGCATATTCCGTGGCAACCCGTTGCGAAGGGTTCAACTGTAGATCGTAGTAACCATTAGATTAACTAACTTTTAAATAGACTTTTAAATCGTAAAGAACTAACTTTTGAATCGTATAGTTGAAACGGTATTTTAATTGGTTGAGAGAACACATTCCAACTTGTAAATATTAATGTATATCATATTAACTGTGATTATCGTTTAAAATTTAGTATTAGTTCTTTCTCGTTTTCTCGATGAAATTGAGTGGTGGCAGCTGAGAGGAACGTTATATTACGATTAATTCGATATATTTTCGGAATCATCGCTAACAGTATCATCGTAGGAATCGATAACATAGCGTATATTTTAAATAAATTTATTGTTATAACTACTAAATAAAATACTAAAATATTCTGTAGATATTATAACATGTAGATAACTATTTTTGTTCTTATGTATGTATATTTGTCATGATTGTGAAGATGGTAATGACCAATCCACCATAAGCTTTGCTTATATGAGATAAATAAGTTATTGTCCTCCACGTGGTTATTTGCAGTTTTATAACTTTTTTATAGTTAATTTTTTCATTTATATGCTTGGGTGTGTTTTCATTTTCACTTCCGTTCACGTTTCGGCAATTTAAATTTATAGTCAGCTTTGTATAATTCTTCTTTTAAATTTGTCATGGAATCCGCGTGTTTCACCAAGGAATAATTTTTATATTGGCAGGATTAATCAATATTAGTGTCTAATAGAACCATATGAGATGTTTTGTCATTAATTTCAATTCTATTCTTACTTTTTAAAATTACGTAAGTAATCGTGATCTTTGAGGAAACCTCTGAATTTTCAAATGTTTGACTTTCCTTGTTACTTCATTATCACTTAAGGATGAGTTGCATTCAGAGACGAAGTCGGTCAGCGGAACAGTTTCCTCCTTGGTCATAGACAACGAAACTTGTTGCCAATTCGGGGAATATTTTGTAAAGATGGGCATACACGATCATGCCATTCTTCCAAATAAAAGGATGCGACGCCAAAATAACTTGTGGATTTAGTGGCGTGATGGACTCAGTTGGACTACCCAACATTCCAAATGGAATGGAAGCATCATGGAACGGCACGAACTAGTGGAAATATAATTCTTCACATGATCTATTATCGTGACTTAAAATATATATTACAATAAATAATAATTAATTACATATATATACAAATTACAGATTTTAAGTAATTAAATAAAAACTATGAATTATTTAAGTACGTGTTATTTAATAACGCAATTAATTAGAGTATTTAATTTATTATGGTGAAGAGACTGCCCAACTCTGTTAATTACAATNAATTACAGATTTTAAGTAATTAAATAAAAACTATGAATTATTTAAGTACGTGTTATTTAATAACGCAATTAATTAGAGTATTTAATTTGTTATGGTGAAAAGACTGCCAAACTCTGTTAATTACANCCCAACTCTGTTAATTACAATATTTTTTTTTCTTTAAAATATTTATTTTGAGATTAACGTGTTACTAGGTTTATTTTATTACATTATTCCAACATTGCGACTGACTGTCACCATATGAGTATCATTGTATCCCCTGGTTCGTATATTAAAAACTTATTTTCAACAGTTTTTCACTGCTTATTACTAATATGTGATTGACATGCCATTAGCTCTTCTTCATCAATCGATGAACACATCATCACACTCAGTGGCGTATCAACGGGGGGCTATAACCCCCCTCCCCATTGGACGTGAACTCTGAACAGATAAGGGTTATATTGAAAATTGAAGTTGATAAATGGCATTCTACGTAAAAGTGTAACCAGATAAATAATTGTTATTGGTTATAATTGTTATTGTAATTAATAACAATGACATATTATTTAATACCAAATTAATAAAATTAATAATACCATATTAATAACTTTAATAAATAATTGTTATTGTTATTAATAATACCAGACTTAATTATCCATTGATGCATTTTGTTTAAAGGTATTATATAGGAAATTTGTGTTGTAAAACCATAATTCTTAACAAAAACGCTCCCCGTTTAGCCCCGCACCCCTTGAGTACGGTCTAGATCCGCCACTGATCACTCTCAACAGTACGAAAGCAATGGTGTAGCGTGTCGAAGCGTGGCGTTGGCGTGACAGTGTATCTGCTCACTTTTTCAGCATCATACCATGCGAGCGTGGTGTGACGTGGCGTAGCGTGTCCATGTATGCCCGCCTTTAGTAGTTGCGATTCGTATTATTCTCGTTGTTGTTGCGATTACTAATTTTGTTTAGATGGTGCATATCACAATATAGCCGCGGGGCGTAGAAATGTTAAATCCACGACTACCGCTTTTGGACCATTGGACCGGAAATGATGTGATGGTTCCTTCCTTATTGCAGGAGAGTAAATTAGTTTATTGTCGTCCACGTTATATACGCAGTCTTTGCCTGTAAATTATTTATTTTCAATCAAGTAATGGAATGGGTGTCATTGGGCATATAAAGGGTGCGATGAGCGCTCGTAATTATACTACATTACATTGTATAATATATTGTATTATCTTAAACAACTTCTCCCTCGTCTTTAGAATTTTCACTTCGCCTCACTTCGAACCACACCACAAATGTACTGCACTCATAATCTATTCTCTTTTAATCGCAAATCACTCGTTGGGCAAACATTAATAGTAACAGCATCGGCTGTTTTCGCGAGAAAATATTGTAGCATCATCGACGCAACATTATAACCAACACGGAGGCTTAGCTCATGTGCTTGAATAAGTGTAATTGTTATTTCTTACCGTATCTGAGGGTGTCGGGCAAAAATCCTACAGCCCAAAAATCCTGCTGCGAGGAAACCCCACAGGTCAGGTAGAAGGATTATGCTGACCCTTTCGGATTATCTCCTATAGAAGAGGGAAGGGTAGAGTTATTCATTGCACCTTCATTTCCTTTTAAATAAGCCCCAGTTGATGCAAAATAAGTAAACATTAATCTCACGAATCTAAGTGGCGGCTAATTTTTCTCATCTACAATAGACGATTAAAACAAAACTTGAATCACACTTCTACGATATCTCGTTACTGAGATAAGACTTGGTTACTCAGAAAATGATATGTATCCCGACAATGTTAATTCTTGATATTTATTTCCTGGGTTTTATTCCCGTAAAATAATATATTATATAATTTTACTATACATTTGTTCTATTAGTGACTATAGAATCATTTTTCGCAAAATTACCGATTCCCACTTCATCAAGGTCTTTGAGTGACTAAATGATACAAGGTGTATTTCTAAAATTTGAGCGTGTCCAAAATCAGCTAGAATAAATCTCCGTCTTTCGGTTAAGCGCTTCATCATTTTGTTTTTGTATTTTATATTGTAGAGTTTTTGTAATTTTTACGTTTATTTACATGGAATTAAATTACGTTAATTACATGGTTTAAAACAGAGGAATTTCTTTCATTTGAGGTATTTGAAGGTAAGAAATTATTGTTAGGTACGTCCCAATGCCACCAGTACTTTCAATTATTTGACATGATTTTGGAATCGCATTTTTTCACGTTAATCCACCATAAAAATGTCTGGATATCTAATAACAATAATATGTGATGTACCTGGTAAATTGGTTTGTTATTAACCTCATTTTTCATGTTGAGTCCTTTCTACGTATTGCATGTAAGGTGACGTAAAATGCCTCAGGGGCGGACATTTTGGTGTACAAAGAAATATTTGACATCCTATTTTTGCTTTCTCTTAGTATTACAATGAGTTAAAGTGCAACATAAGAATTCCCATGCAACCCGGGGAGGGATGCTACTATAATATAAGCCTAATTCAATAATAACTTTAAAATTCAGTATGTTTTCATATCTATCCCAGAGGAAGTTTCTTCCTGATCCAAAATAAAAAGTGATTTTATTCGAATTTATTACAAGGATATTGTTTAAAATAAATGTTAAAATAAAAAATTGATATAATTGATAGCAGTTTTCTCGCGTAATTTTTATTCGAATCTCCTCCTATGATACTTAGTTTCATGCACTATTGATGGGTGTTTCGTCGATATGAAAGTAGGGATGTGTTTCGATTGGGCACCTAAGAGGGTTGATTTTTTAGTTTCAAAACACAACACCGTTTTTATCAATCGGCCAATTGATTTCTTCGCTGAGTTTGTCTATGCTTTGCATGGCAACTGAACCTTAAAAAAGGAGAATGCCATCTAGGGAACGGGACGTCGTAGAAGTGTGATTCAAATTGTCTTTTATTCGTCTATCTCATACGAGAAAAATAAGCTGTCATTTAATAATATAAGATTAATGATTAATTTTATAGAAATATTTACGAGGACTAGGACTTTGAACTTCTTTATTAAGGAAGGAAATGACCACAACAGATAAGAAAAGGTGGGACTATACCTGTTAGTGCTTTTTCGGAGGGTATTTTCCTCGAAGCAGGTTAAGGGTTGTGGAATTTTCTCATACATTTTGTTGTGTGAGGTTTTCTCTTTGTGGGTTTTTTTCACAGATCCCCCGGAATGACAGCAACGGCATATCAATATACCCTTCGCTGGTAAAAATTAGAACCGATTGTCCAGTGGTATGAAATGTTCGTGGCACGAGATGTCCGAACACAACATCAAAGAGAAAAAAAGCGTAGACCTACTGACATCCATAAGTTAACCAGCAGCATACATTGTAAAAGCAACATGGCTGATTTGCTAAACTGCTAATTGTAATACATTTTGATACCTTGAAATGTTTACCGTTGATTATTGTTCCTCACTCTGTCAGTACCCCCTGAACGATCAGTTTGTTTTCAAAAGAATTTAAAAAAATATTCAAGAAGTACTTTGGCCAAGATAGACTCAGTAGTCATAGAATGGTAGTCATGACCTGTGCAGAAGTTACAGCTTTAAACAAAAGTGAGCTATTCAAACAATTTTCTGAGAAGAAAAAAAAAATCTTTTCGAGAATTGTAATGAAAGAGTGGAGAATCAGATTGAAATTTTGTGTTAAATTATTGGTTTATTTGGTACTACAATACATTATAACATATTTATCATAAATTTTGGTGTATTGTGGTTCATTATAAATGTACCACAATACATCAAAATATGTCTTTTAATTTTGTTTCTAAATGATAAATCTAAATTAATGTCATTAATTAGGCCGGCAATGCTGAGTTTTCCTTTCATGTGGCCCTTCGTAAGCTTTGCAGCGGGGTGAGAGGGGGCAAAAGTTATGGTTCCGATTTGTCAACTGGTGGATCTAATTCACTTATCGACATTTTTCATTCTCATTTACATACACAATGATTTCCCATACTTTTCTTTTTTAATCCTTCTGTGTGCTTCCTTCTCTCGTTTCTTTTCATAATATTTCTCTATCACCATCGTTCCCCATCGTAACTTCTATAAAAATACGTTCGTCTTAAAATACATCTCTAAAACAAATTTTTCTTTGATGTAATTCGTATTAAATCAGTGTCCGGAAATCGAAAAAATATTTTGTTATACGTGTTTTAAAAACCATTGACGTGGTTATAGTATTAACACTATCATCACAAATTAATATCTCAAATGTATTCTTGTATGTTGCTTCACTCAATTTCTGCAAAGACGTAATTATAAGAATTAAAAATATTTTTTCTCGTATTTCGTTATTTAAACTACTTTCAGACACCTCCTTCCCTCCTCATTCCCTCCAACCTACGTCAGATTCGCAATATTACAAAATTATTGTTCGAGACATGTATTTTATATTTTATATGTAGGGGTTGTTTTCAGTCTTTAGGATGAGAAAGGGTGAATCTTTTCTAATTTTTTTCTGAAAGAGATAGCAAAAGGTACTACTCGAAATACTGAATGTTTCTACTAGCTCAAATCCAATGACTTTGAACGTCATAGACGCAGTGTATACCCGTTTCATATATACCAAATTTTTCAAACGGGAATGCCGGGGAATCCCTGCAAATCAAAACTGAGCAGAATAATAACAATAATATATAGTTCACTTGATGACACAGTGACGGTCAGTCACGACCTCCGTGATACAAATATTTTGCAACGTTACATGGTGTACTGCTGTAAACGACGTTTATGATCATTTTAAAGTTGAATGCTGTTTTCTTCGCTCTGATGAAACCCAAACAGTGCCAAATACATTTACAGTCGGCGTTTCTTAGTGAACCTCACTTTTCATTGAGTCACTGAAAAATTTATTAACTGTGTTTATTATTTCTAGTCTTTATTATTATTGTTATTACTTGTCTTTTGCCGAGGTTCTGGTCATTAGACCTGCTCTTCCACCTAACCATGCCTTGGGAGAGGGAATTGGGAAGGAGAGATGTTGGGTTACCGGAGAACTTGTAGGTCCGAGCCGACAGTTGTTTTGAGTTAGCGAGGAAAATCCCAGCTGAAAACATCACCTATTTTTTTGTTTATACAAAATATTCAAGCAAAATAACTCATGGACTTATATTTGTTTGTATATTCACAAATTTAATTATTTTAATCAAAATACTCAGTTAAAAATTCACTTATGAAGATCTTTAGATACAAGACGTTATTTGTAACGATCGGACAATTTATGTAGAACTGAGCTATTTTGTTTAAACACTTCTCTATCTTTGCAAGCATTTATTCCACTAATGAGGTTCACTAGTAGACGCTCAGAGGGACGATGTTAATGAAAGGCATCGTGCAATTATTTTTATTATATTTATCTTTATATAATTCTATATTTAATAATTATATTTATCTTCTACACTGCTTCTCTCCAATTACCAACTTGTTTATCAAACAACTTACATTAGTTAATTGGTTTTCAAAGTTCAAATTAAATGTCCTATCCTTGTTTCAAATCATGTTTCTTCGATATATTTCTATTTATCTTTGTAAATGATCTCACATATTTGAGTAATTCTCCTCAATAGTAGTGAATTAAATTCCATTTAGCATTACTATTACTAAAATATTTTTAAAATGGAATTAAATTATTAATAATTTTAGAACCGTAAAACGTGTTTTTTTCATGAGAAATAATGATCGTTTTTCAAATGATCTTTTGTAAGAATTAAAAATAATCCGAAACATCATTCCGTCATATTTCACCATTACTTGACTTTTCTTTTAGCAAATGTTCCCTAATATTTATGAATTGTAAGGTATAAGTATTTTGAGAATTATGCTATTTATTTTTTAACATAAATTAATTCCTATCCTACCCGGGATTTTCTCCGGTTTTCTTTCGGGCGGAGGTGGATTTTATATGTAGGTTCTCTAGACCCATTCCTAGGGGAGGTGGTCTCATTAGTACTGTTGTAATATTTAATCTCGAATTTAGAGTTATCTTAATAGTTACGCTATATAACAAATATTTTACGAATACTTCAAAGATTTGATGATACGTATTTTTGAAATAACTTTTTTGTATTCTATTAAACACAAATTGGTATTCTGTTGATATTATAACAAGAAGCTGACTATTTTCTTTTCTTATTTAAGGAGTGTGCTGAAATGTTAAATCTGCCTCCCTAAAGGGCCCTTGATTGGAATTGATGGGATGGTCCTTTACTTTGCTTCTGAGGGGTAAATTAGTTTGTCTCCTACTTGGTGAAACGCAGTTTGTAACTTCTTTTTTGATTATAAAAATGGGTAACACTAAATTTTCATGTTATATTTAGGGTTCGTATATAATTATTCCTATATTACTCAAATCTTATTTCATCACGTCGTAACGTTTTCTTTCTTTTCAGGAGGAGAATAATTCAATATTGATCTCTGCAGATGCCAATGTGTTACACAAGATATTTTGAGACTTAGACGTGTTTAACATACATAAAACGTATCCAACTATTTTGTATTTAATGAAATCTAAGAGTCGTTTTTACAACCTTTGCGGAAATGACGAATTCAAAGATTTATTGTCTCCCACGTTTCAACTATAGTAATTTATAGCTTCATGAACGACGTCGAAGCATTGACCGAAGACGATTTGAGAATTCCATTCACTTTTACTGTTGATTCCATAGTTTTCTTCAAGTGCGACCACACTTAAGCAGACAACGTTTTTAAGACATTTTTTACTGACAGATGATTTACAAAAACATGAACACGACGTTTCGACTCTGTGTTTGGGTCATCTTCTTCTTCTTCTTCAGTTGGCTCTACAGTCCCAAATGGACCTTCGCCTCCTCGACAAGCCTCCTCCATTTTTCCCTGTCTTTTGACGCCAACTTCCAGTTCATAATCCTGGCTTTCTTCAAATCTTCCTCCACACAATCCCACCATCTACTTCTTGGTCTTCCTCTTGTCCTCACTCCATCCAGTTGGCCATTTACCACCTTCTTTACAGTTCTGCTCTCATCCATCCTATTAACATGACCCAGCCATTTCAATCTACTTACTCTTATGTACGTGACAACGTCAGTATCTTGGTACAACTGCGCTATTTCGTTATTATACCGTACTCTCCACTGACCATTCTCCTTAACCCCTCCATAGATTCTCCTGAGAATTTTCCTTTCAAAGATTTTCAATCTTTCACATACTCCTTTTGTTAATGTCCATGTCTCAGCACCGTACATAATCACCGGTCTTATTAGTGTTTTGTATATCCTAATTTTGGTTTGGCGTGGCACGATATGGTTTTTAATTAATGGAAGTAGAGCAAAATATGCTTTATTAGCATTTGTAATTCTTCTATCTATCTCCATATTTATTTCATTTCTAGCTGTAAGCAACGTTCCCAGATAAATAAATTCTTGTACTACATCAAATTTATGTTTACCAATGATAATTTTGGTATCTTTGATATTTTTCCTTCTGGAGACTGTCATAAATTTTGTTTTTGCTTCATTTACTTTCAGACCAAGCCTAGAGGTATATTCTTCCAACTGGATGAATTTCTCCTTCACATCCTCCACTCTCCTCCCTGATATCACTATATCATCCGCATACGCTAGTATTTGGTGTGTTCTATACAGAATGTTCCCACGGTAGTCTATTCCAGCCATCCGAAACGCTATTTCCAATGCTACGTTAAACAACATCGGGGCTACACTATCTCCTTGTCTAAATCCTGTTTCAAGGCTTATTTCTTCCGATATATTTACACCTGTTTTAACTTTGGCTTGGTTCTCTTCATTCATTAGCTTGCACATCCCTACCAACTTTTTAGGTATTCCCATCTCATGCATCTGATCCCACATTTCTTCTCTCCAAATACAGTCGTAGGCGGACGTAAAATCGAGAAATAGATGGTGTGTAGTAATATTTCTTTCCCAACATTTGTCCAATGTCTGTCTCATAATACATATCTGGTCTATTGTTGATCTATCCGACCGAAATCCACACTGATACTCTCCAATCAGCTCATCTACATATGGTTTGAGTCTATAACACACTATTTTAGACAACACTTTGTAGCCTGTGCAGAGTAAGGTGATGGCTCTATAATTGTCACACAACGTTTCATCCCCTTTTTTGTGTATTGGATTAATAATTCCACATTTCCATTCCCTCGGTATTACTTCCATTTCCCAAACTTTCGTAATCAGTTGGTGCATAATTTTCATCATCGCATCCCCACCACATTTATATAATTCACTCTGAATTCCATCGCATCCTGGCGCTTTACCACTATTCAAGCTTGCTACAGCTTTTTTAATTTCTTGTACCGATGGTGGAGCTACGTCTGGTTCCGCTGTTTGGTATTCCCCATGTTTCTCATATCCCCTCATACTTCCATCCTCTTTGTACTGAAAATGATTCGCGTAGTACTCTGCCCATCTACTCGAAATTTTGTTTCCCTCCGTTAGAATTGTTCCATTATGCGCTCTAATGATTACTGCTCTAGGTTTGAATCCATTCTTGATGTATTTGACTTCCCTGTACCATTCTCTAGCTTCTCCGCAATTGTACTTTTCCTTAATATTTTCCATCTTACTATCCCACATTTGTCTCTTTTTCTTCCTATACAGCTTGTTACACTCCTTTCTTTTTCCTTTATATGTTTGTTCGTTTTGTCTTGTCGGTCTTCTCCTGTACTTTTCACACGCCATATTCCTTTCATGGAGAGCCTTTCCACATTCTTCATCAAACCACTCATTTCTTTTCGGTCTTCCCTCCTTCCCTAGCACCTTCCCCGATATCTCTACTATGCTTCCTCTTACATTTTTCCACACCTTTTCTACATTTGAATCATTCTCATTGATTTTCAGGAGTGCATTTTCTAGCTCTTTACAATATTTCTCCTTGTATTCCTTATTTTCTAATTTTTTAACATCCCATTTCCCCATTTCACTTTTCTTTATTTTTGGTGTCTTACTAACTTTCAAATTAACTTTGGCCCTTACTAGAAAATGGTCCGTTTCTATCTTTGCTCCCCTCATACTTCTTACATCATTTATATTCTTACAGTGCCTCCTGTCTACCACTACATGATCTATCTGATTCAAATATCGGCCGTCAGGTGATCTCCAAGTACCCTTGTGACATCTTTTGTGTGGATACCATGTATCTGAGACCGCAAGGTTTTTACCATTGGCTAGATCCACTAACCTTCTTCCGTTATTGTTAGTATTTTCGTGTATGGTATACGGTCCACATGCTGGTAGCACATAACTTTCCTTGCCCACCTGGGCATTGAAATCCCCCAATATGACTCTCATGTCATATGATGGTATAGTGTCGATGACTCTCTCTAATTCAGCGTAGAAAATCTCCTTTACATCATCCTCCTTCTCCTCTGTAGGAGCATGTACAGATACAAATGTAACATTATAAAATTTCATCCTAAGTCTAATGAGACAAATTCTTTCATTTATTAACCTATAATCTATCAAACTGTGTTGTACCCTACCACTTAAATAGAACCCTGTGCCAAATTCATGTTTTCCTTCTTCTTTCCCACTATATACAATTGTGTATTTTCCTTTAGATTCCACACCCTTCCCGATCCACCTAATCTCTTGCAGTGCACATATATCCATTTTAAACTCTGTCATTTGCTTTTCTAGTTCCTTTACCGCCCCCTTTCTGTATAATGTTTTAACGTTCCAGGTTCCAATATTCATTACCTTATTCAATTGCCTATTTCCGTCATACTTGGGATTCCATTTCCGAGGCTTCTGAGTTTTCCTAACCTTAACATTTTTTACAGAGATAGGGTGTCAACCTAAACCTAACCCCCTGAGATCCGGAGGACCAATGATTTTTGGTCGAGGTTTACTCCCCTAGGGCGGTTGGTTCCACTACACCTACAGAGGCCCCCCTCCCCCTTGGTTTTCTGTCAGGGTTTCCTTCCCTTAGCCTATGGCTCCCGTTTGAAGGCGCCGGAGACTCGCCTTTCGCCTGTTCTCGTTAGCCACAACACAATTTGGCTTAGGCAACCGACTCGCATCCGCTGCCATCTCCGATGAGATGGCGCAGAGTCGAGAAGGTACCCATGGCCACCAGCATCTCAGAATCTTAAGCTAAGGTTATGAGAGCCACATGTTGTGTTGCCCAGGGGTCCCCACTAGGAGGTGAGAATCAGACTTGACTGACAGAGCCCTATTTAACGGGACAGCATGCAGGCACTTAACGGTATACACTTATAGGCATTGTGTATCCCACCTGCGCCATATCAGCCCATTGACCCCCTTGGGTAATCTTCAGGTTTTAAAAATATCTTTTGAAAACACACGAGAATGACCCAAACATACAATTGAAACTTTGAGTTTTTTGTATGTGAAGCATGAGCCGTACCCCAAAAACACTCTGGTAGCTATGGGAGTGGAAGGTATCTTGATTTTAATTAAAATATTTTTGTAATGGAGGACCACATGGATTACAATGATTTTATATTAAATCAAACAATAAATCAATGGACATACAAATATTAATTGTTTTACAAAGAAATGACACAAAAACACATTCCCTAATAATCCCACCAAAAATCTAACCTAAACACACAAGAAATCAATGGATATTCACGTAAAATATCTGACACTACAACTTACAACTAAACACATGGCATTGATTTAAAGATAAAAGCGGCATGATTAAATACAACAAGGTTCAGTTAAATGTTATTGAATTAGTCAATGAAGGCAGCTTAAATTGATCATGAAAGATCATATTGTTTGTGAGATTTCCACTGGCCAGTGAAATATCTGTGAGCTCATTGTTACGGTCTTGTAGCATTTACTGATACTCAGTTGGCGTACAGCGTCTCAAGCTGTTGGAAGATACAGGAGGCAGCGACGGTGTGTGGATCCATCAATGGTATTTTAAGTTTATGTGATCACACTGTTTCCATGATCACAATAAAACCATATTCACGACAGTTCCAGATGGTCGCATCACAGGGTTGGTTGCTGGAATAGTTTTACTTCACGCGCAACCCGCTTCACAGAATGTTCATGACGGACGCAGTTATGGCCCCATATTGACTCGACGAAGTCTGAAGAGAGAGTGAAACTTGAGCTAGTGGCTACGGGGTCTTCCCATGTTAACTCGAGGGAAAACACTCCCGCGAAAATACAATATTATTGAATTGTTCTTGTGCAAATTAAAGAATCTGATACAAATTAAAGAATTGATTCAATGTTACATTAAAATTAGAAAATTGAGATTCAGAATTTATGTGACGATTCTCCACGTAATGAATAGGTAATTATGTATATTTTATCATCATGAAATGTCTGTGTGAGAATAGAGCTCTCCAGTGGCAGATTGACGTAGTTAAACCTTTTAGATCCATTGTTAGTATTAAATAATATTATTTGCTTCTGGTGGAAATGCACCAGTCATGGGTGTTGTTATTAAGACTGAAATGATTTGAATTGTTTGAGTACTAATCCAATATACTAAACACAATCTCCAAATGTTAATTGTATAAGCCTTTGTGAGTTGTTTACAAATTCACAGGAGTAAGAGACAGACAAGAGGGAAAATCTACGAGTGAAAATTATTAAATTGAATGGTATAACTTGCGAATGGGGGATATGTACATGACAAGAAATTACTCCGCATAATTCAATTTTGATTTTTCATTTTAAATGCCTGATTTACTCATTGACTCATTCTTTTCTTTTGTAGTGTTCGTTTTGGACCAACTCTGCGATACATTGAGCTGCCAATTGAACTGATCACTCATACTGTTCTACATGAATTGTCGAATAAGTGCCCCAATCTCACACATATGATGTTGGACTTTTCAACTGCTATGCAGCTACACGACTTCTCAGAGATGCAGGTAATTATGTTACGGTTTATAGAAAATATGAGCTCGTGAGAATCAGATTTGTGTAAGTAAAGAAAATAAAAAAATTGAGTTAAGTCAATATTTAGCGTCGTTTTGCTTTATTTTTTTAGTTTTAGGGTGAAGCAAGTCAGTGGTACACCCAGTGGCGGTTGGGAGCCCCACATTATTTTTTCCTATACAAAACTGCCAAGATGTTTAGTATGAGTGTGGCGAAAGTCAGTCGATGAATTTATGTTGATGCAAACGTGTGATGCTAAGTGATCAGTGGCGGTTTTAGTGCTATTATTTGGTTTATTACATACTAATGGTGGAATGAAGTCCCACATATTTGACATTGTCACAGTAAATAGATAAATTGAGGTAATCTTGTTTATAGAACTGAAAAGGCAGAAAAATACTTCTATCGATATTTTGATGTTGTGCCTATATTTATGGGTTGACAATGTTTTTTTAGTAAAAATAGGGTTTTATATTTATAAAAATATTTATGTTTATTGTGAAAAGTTATGCTTATAAGTCCAGGTGTCATTCAATAACTATCAAAATGAGTTGGCCTAAGCGGAAAACTTATAATTGGTTACAACTTCCCAGTGAATCTAACTCTGTTGAGCCATACGACGATGTAGATAGGAATCCAGACTACAGCACCGATGACAGGCTTATGCTTTTTAAACAAAGATTGAACCTTATGGTAAGAAGAAATAGATTACTTTCTAGTACGCCAGTCTCAAATTTTCAGTTAAATCCGCAAAATAAAGTTAAAACTAGAAAAATGTTCAGGAAACCTGAATACCATAAAAAAGCATGACTAAAAACATGAGGAATTCAAGGGAGAGATATATGAAAATAAATGGCCTCACAACTGCAAAGAAAACTATCTCAGATGTCCGCTGTAACTTTAAAATGGTGCGTCATGAAAAAGTAAGAACCAAAGAGTGACAATGCTGCTCTCAATATTTCTGGAAATTGATTGTATTAAACTGCAAATATAAGTATTTTGCCTCTTATAAAAAAATTATATTAAACACAGAAGCCGCGTAAAGAGGGTGAAATTTTAAGGGATGGGGCAAATAAATCCTACTTAAAGTCAAATCAAGGAACGTCAGTAGCAGTATGCAAACACATTTTTTAGTACACTTTATGTGTCAGATGATGTACTGATATAAGGCAGTAAATGCACAGTAACGTTAAATTTAAAGGAAATATATGAAAAAACTTTTTTTTTAAAATCAACGAGTTTCCTTTAGCACTTTTCATTTCTATGCTGAATAATCCATGCGTATATATGTGCATTTTTGGATTTAGACAAGTATAATATACATCTATGAATATATTCCAACTAATATTTACACATGTATATGAGTGTATATTCATATATACTGCTAAAGACGCTTGAAAAGTGCACGTTTTTGTTTTTGTTATGTGTGTGTATGTGTGTGCATAAATACATACATGCAAAAATTTACATCCACAACAAGTACAAATACAAACATGTACAAATACTTACATGCCGATATTTAACGTTTTTTACTGCACAAAAGTCAGTCTAATTTTAAAAAAATGCTATTTTCCCATATTTCCGTAAAAATGCCTTAAACGAAGAATTGAGAAAAAAAGGTCTCAAATATGAGCGTCATATCTCGGTTTTTAAGCGTCTGACGAAAAATATACTTATGGCCAAATTTGTTGCAAATGTTGTCATCTATACCTTTTAACTTTCAACGTTTTTGTTATCTTGCGTAGTTTTTGAGATATTTACAAAGAAAAACAGTTTTGTGGCACCTTTTGACCTCCCGCCCCCCAGGGGGGCCCACCGACCCGCCGGAGTGTTCGATTTTTTCCCCAATAAAGTGACCCCGAAATCTAACTTTCTGCCAAGTTTCGTGTCTGGAGGATTTTTGTCCAGTTAAAATCTTTATTTAATGGTGTTAGTTTTAATGAGGTTGGTGATAGTATAAGTCATTTAGACCCCGTATAATTGTTTTTCTTAATATTAGCTTTACAATGCTTACATGTTAAAAAAGAGAGATAATTTTAGTACATAAATAGTCAGTTTCTTTTGTTTTACAATGTAATAAGATTTTTTTATAGAGGTCAATAAAACCTTAAAAATCTCAGATAAAGGAAACATTGACTTACACCACTCTGATTCTCACCAGCTCATACGTTTGTTACAAACTTTTCGTAATTCTTCGTTTAGACCTCTGAACATTGCGAATGTAGGTCACAAGCATGATAGAGTACGTTAACAATAATTATAGTAATCGTAGTAATAATTTTTAACATTATAATTCACTGTTACTGTGTCAATGTTAACAGTAACATTACATTAATATATTGGAACCTAAATAATTTGCACTATTACGTCAACGGATGATTATGGTGGGATTTTGTTTGTCCCGCACGGCTCATTAGTTTGAGACATAAAAATCGGGATTGTTGTTAAAAGATGAGGATATTAATAAAAAAATTCTCAAAAAAGTAGTTAAATACTGAACATGATCAGGCGGGGAAAGGGTCTATAAACTAAGAAGCAAGCAAGGGACTATCCTATCAAAGAATCCGAAGGTACTGGTCTCAAAAGGCCCGAAGGAAAAAACGCGGGCCCCCTACTTGAAAAGAACAAACATAGTCAGCAGTTCATTACTATATAGAGATAGTATTATCATAACTTATTTCTATAGATCATAAAAATGTTATTTAATTAACACGAAGAATTTTAAATTCATTATTTCCTAAAAGAAATTGTAACTAAAAATAATAACTCAAAATTCGAGATGAACAATAACAATAGTATTTATGATACTGCGCTTCCTGCTTCCATTTCTGCAATTAGAATCCAGAGAAACGTTTAAATATTAATACACTAAAATGATGCAGAATATAATTTCACGTCACTATAACCAATGCTCAAGTGCTTTTTTAAGAATCTAGATGTAATTTTGTTGCTCGAAGTAATTAGTTTGTTCCTTATTTTTAATAAAAGAAACACGTATTTCTATGTTACTATTCGATCACTGATAGGTTAAAAATGTTTATCCTTTTTCTGAAGAGTTGACCATTTTTGTACAAGAGAATACAAATCTATTAGAGGGGATATCCAAGAGTCGTGGTTCAGGTTTTTCCATCACGGTCCGAGTTTTTCTCCGTTTTTCCTTCGGCAAGAGGCGGATTTTATAAGTACGCTCTATAGACTCCTGTCTAGAGGTGGCATTCTCATTAATACTATTGCTATTATTAATTTCGAATTTTTAGTTATTTTAATAGTTACGACAATATTTTCCGAATAATTTAATGTATTGTAGTACGTATTTGTTAATAGTACGATTTATTAATAGAACGATAATAGTATTATACTGTTAAATAAGAATATGTTAATGTTTAAACAGACAGCTAACTGTTTTTATTTTTATCTTAGGGGGACCTAGAAATGATAACCTTGCCTCTGCTTTACGGTCCTTGATCGGAATTGGTGGGTCGGCGGTCCCTTGCTAGCTCTTGGAGCGTAAATTCCTGTTTTGTCCTCCTGTCATACCCAGTGTGTAACTGCTTTTCTTGGCATCAAATTTATGAACATTTATGAAAATTTTTCGTTGTTCATTTGTTTAGATCTAACAGTTGCATTTTATGTGTTTGCTTAATCTAGAACAAACACACATATCCCAAAATTGCCTATCTAGTCTGTGTGCTTTCTAATGTTGACAGTTTTATCTTACAGGCTTTTCCCGCAAAGCTGAAGTATTTATGTGTCTGCCTCTCTGAGGTAATCTTTATGGAAGGTTTCATGAGAAAAATTTACAACTTTATTAATGGTCTGGAGATGCTACATCTTATTGGTAAGTTATTTAAAATATAAAAGATCCCCATTTTTAAGTTTTCTTTATCCAGACTCAGTATTTGGAATATCGGGTTGAGTCATGAAGTTGTCAATTTTTATAAATCGACTCTGAATTGGTAAAAAAAAAAATTAAAATAAATGTTTTCAAAATAATGTCACAGTTGAGGTGAAATTTTTGTGAGTTTTTAGTGAACTTTATTTCACTCTCAATGGCGTTACGCGAGTTTATGTATTCAGTAAAAATTTTTTAGTTTTATTTCAGACTAAATTTAAAATTACGTGAGTTTGTGTATTTTACATAATTCATCAAAAATTTGAAATTGTGAAATACAGTAATGTATTTTTACGATAATTTTTAGAGGATATTGTACTGGGGAGGTGAATATCATTAGACATCATATATTAGGTAAATATATATTTTGCTAACGTACAAATACCCAATAAGTTCATACATTGCCTGCCAGGTAGCTCCTCGAGAATTTGTCCTGCTTCCGGAGGATAGAGACGTAAGACAATCGCTGATAATTAAACATTTATTTGTTTTTTTTATGCTGACATGGTGTTTCTGTCTAATATGCAATTAGCAAAATTATATTATTAAATTTCAAATGAGATAAAAAAAGTCAAAAAGATCACTTTAGGGGGACATATGCAGGCATTGTAAGTGAACAAGAAATATGGCTTTATCCTTACTATCGAGTATAAAGTGTTAGTTCTTTGGAACTAAATGCATTTAGTATCAGTAACTCATAGAAGAGTATTTCATATTTTGACTCATTTTTTAGATGTTATTAGACAATAAGTTCTCAAGATGTTAACATCTCTGTTTTCCATTATGTATAATCATCTTCTATTATCTATTTACTTGTTTCTTTATCACATTATAGATTTCCGTAGATAAATTACTTTTACAGAAGATTTCATTTTGATCTCTTTTTGATATGTTAATATTCTTTAACACCGTGAATTATTCGCACAGTTTCAGTTAGTTGTGTATAAACTAAGGATTTTTCCAGAATCATTGAATGAATCATAGCTTGCACAATATATTCTGTAAGGCATGAGTCCTTTCTAGCGCAGTGGATGTTGTTATTCCAATATCCCGATCGTGATAAAATCGGAGAGTAAATATTTGCCAGTCTTCGAGTTAAATTTTTCCTGAGTGTCCGTCCACAGGGTGTTTGCCCGCCGTGTGATGCAAAAATAGTAATAAAAAATATTCCATTGATTGCTGGAATCAAGCATAAAAATGTCTTCAGACATTAAGGAATCAGTGCTTTCTGTGCCGGAATAAATTTTAATTAAACACGGACATTCTAATTTTTTTCCTCATGTTTCCTAATTCATAACTTCGTAATGTCTAATTTTTTTCAAAAATGAATATTTTATATACTACATGTCAAAATTTCGGTCACTTGTTAGAGAACCGAAAATAGGTTGTTAAATTATACAACTATCTATTTGACTATTACAATACAGTCCGTAAATTTTGTCATTAGCTATTCCGTTCGTGTCTTCACATGCACAAACTTTCGAAGTTTTGCAGAATTCTTTGGAATTCCTTCTTATTACGATGAGCTGTTGAGAAGGAGACTGAGTTCAATGAGCTAAAAGATTATAATTATTTGTTGTTTTTTCAAGTCAAATTTAATTTTTAATTCTATATGATGTTACGTTGACTAATTGGAAGTTTATCCATGAAAATCACATGAAAATAATGAGCTACTTGAGAGAAAACCGCATTCATACATTTTTAATCTGTATTCTTTTCTATACGTTTAGTAATTAATTATTTATTCTTGTTACCGAATAAAATGTATACAGAGTGTCGCAGAACCCCACGTAAAAATTAGAGGGATGACAGGGAACGTTAATAGAAACGAGAATCAGTAAGTTACAAATATCCGGAAATATCCTTATTAAAGCGCTTGACACGCCTTTTGTCTCCTAATCTTACTCTGACTTGGTGTCATTTTGTCTCCTCCGGAAGGTATTTCCGGACATGTGCACCTTTATGATTTTCTGTTTGTAATAATGTCTTCTGAACAATGTTTTCGTGAAGTTCTTGGACATATTGTATATTGAATAAGAAAATTAGAGCTTTTTACTGAAGCCTGATTTATACTTCATCTAGACCAACTTAATCAGATCATCCCTCTGTCAGTTTTTCTGCGCAACTATAACCAGAATACGCGTGGATTGACTTAATATAAGGCAAAACTATTGAGGTTCCCTAACATCTTGGGGCGGGCTATGGAGATGAAAAGTGTTTTAAAAGCATCAACATTCTCTTTAATTCCAAAAATTATTTTCTTTCAACAATAAAAACATTGTGAATTTCACTACTTCATTATTTAACAAGTTTTAGTTGTTTGGAACGTGTTTAATTCTTCGAGTAAATATTATAATCGTTTAAAACAAAATAATACTCAAATTCATAGTTTCAGTTTTATTCTTTTTGTGGTACGTTAAAAAGTAAAACAAATGTTGCCCCAATGATATATTTTACATTGAACGAAAATTGGAAGTATGGTGTGAATTGCTTGAATAGTCTCACTGGGAGGTTCATGTTAAAAAGGTTCGGAACTGTTGTAAGATGTAAATCAAATAAGTAATAATGTAAATATTAAATTAAGTATGAAATTTCATGAAACGTGAAATTGTAACAAAATATATTAATGGAAGTATTTTTGATTAATATTTTAACGACGACGGTGAATGAGTTGTGTCGTCCAGTGTTTAAAAGCCTTTCTTCGAGTGACATTTGTTTGCTCTTTGCAGGCACATACGAGAAAGTGGAAGAAGAGGAGGAAGAAATTTACGAGGTGATAAATGTCCACAAATTGAAGCAGGCGACGCCGAACCTGCGAGTTATCAATCTTTACGGCATCAACTTCGTCGATGACAGTCACATAGAAGCTTTCAGCTCTAATTGCATTCAGGTGATGAGAATTTTCAATCCATATAAAGAGAGCGAGGTAAAATAAAGAGCATGTAACACTATTTAATAAGCGGACGCAGGGTATTGAATACTTAAGCAATTGATTCATTAATATCTGCTTTATTATGTTTTCGAGTATTAAGGCATGGGTTCCCACCCACTTGCATGCGAACATTTGGTTTTGCGTTTCTTGTCTGGAAAATTTAGTAGGATTTAAATATTAATACCTTACGTAGCTGATAAGAACTTATCAACGTAAAAGTTTTCTCGTAATGCATTTTATGTCATTTGTCAGATGATTATGTATATTGCTTTCTTTTATGTCAGTGCTTACGTCTAGAATGTATGACGAACTTAATTGCTTGAATGAAGTCTGGTAAGTTCATGAATTGAGATATGTATTTTTTTGATCGGATATCAAGGGGTTTTTGGTCAGTTAATAATATCATCGTTTATATGCTCCGTGTCAATAATTTTCCTTTAAACATCTTTCAGACAAATATACGTACTAAAAAATACTCAAAAAAGTTTCATATACACCGAAATATTATTTTACTCTACCAAAAATTACTTTTCTGTAGAGCTTAAATAGCATCTGTGGCTTCCGATATCAACAGGTAAGCGTATTTTTTATTTGTTCGGCCGTTTAAAGTTTCCAAAACTTTTTTTCTGTTATAACCTTTATATAATGTGCTCTTAAACCACTTCATACTCACGATGAAAAATTTATTTTTTAAATATTTAACATAACAAAATTAATGAAGTTTAACCACTAGTTTGATTTGTATTGGTGTTTCCTGTTTATCACCGTATATTAAACGTATAATTAACAAGTTATTAATGTTTTCTTAGAATTTGTACGTACATTTTCAAAACTCGAGGAGAGGAGAGTGTACATTTTTGTACTGTTTTGACGTATAGAAATGAAACCACAAAAATCACACATTTTTGTCAGTTTATCTGTTTTTTGTGGTTAATTGTTTGTGGTAGTGTACTGTTACCCGGTTATTACTGGAAGTCACGGACATAATATTTAATCGAATCAAGATTTCACCTTTCAGAGTAAAATTAAAACGTGATATATTTTAGTGTATCTCACAAACTTTAAAAATGTTTATTACGCTAGAAAAAGTAATCGTATTAGTTATCCTACTTTTTTAGTTTTTATTTCATTTTCTCGGATACACAATTCGTTGAGTGTATTAGCGGCTTGGTGATATCCGATTGCACTGGATCGACTATATATATGTTTGTTTCTGCTTCGCAGTTGGAATGCCTAGCTGTCAACTTCTGTTCGAAAGTGAATGGTTCCTGTCTCAAGAACGTCTTCGGACGCAGCAAGAGGCTCCGCTGTCTCCTCATGAACCAGACAAGTATGTCGTCATCCTTTGTGTGCATGAGCATCTCGTCTTCCCTTGTTAACGTCTCCACCATTGCTCCGAATACTCCTCGCGATTGTCTGATATAGATTGGAATCAGTAAAGAACCAATAAAGTTTAATACAATTTTCACCAGTTTAATAGCCCAAAAATTTTTGTCATCATAAAAAAGTATTGAAACTTCATCGGAATGTTTCTTTATCTCAAAAGAGAGTATTGATAATTTTGAGATATAATCATCCAAAATGATATTAATATTATTTAATAATTTAAAATAATTGTTTAATGTTGAAATATAGTTTGGGTACATTGGATATATTTGTGTAGTATAGAAAAAGTTGATAGTTTATTGAATGCATTATTCATTGCAAATTAATGATGTAAAACATGGATGTATATTTTTTGAAGACTGTTGAAGACGTTAGTGTATCAGGATAATAATTAATTTATAGAATACAAAATAATTATTAAAAGAATAAATTTTTTGAACTATTCTGTGTTCTTAAGAACTTTTCCTCCTAGATCCTGTAGAACCAAGTGTAGAAACGGTCCTGCATATACGTAATTCGTTTTAGTTAGATGTAGTGGCCTCAGCTTCCTCTCTATTTCTTGGACAATCAACTATATGAAGTCTGATGGTGTCGTAGGTCTCCAGAGCGAACACGTAATGCAAGTGGAATGGGAGAAGTCTGCACTGCAGGAACTGGACATAACAGCCACTGACTTGCCGACGGAGTGTCTCATCGATATGCTCACACGCATTCCTTCTCTGCGCTTCCTCTCGGCCGGCCAGCTCAATGGCTTCAACGACTCGGTGAGCACATTGTCCTGTTCGGAACTGAGGGTCAATTCTGTTACTCCCAATCCGTCCGGGGAGGGGCTTGTCGCACGGATGTATTCCGTACGTTTCCGAGGACTCCCGATAGAATTTGGTTTTTCCCTCTGAACGGGAGTTGCTGCCTCTGCGGGAAAACAGTTTCCCGATCGGACCACACCATATTAGTCAGTCGTTGCACGTGATTGTGAAATGTAAACGCATAAGTCAATAATATTTTTCAGTTTTTTTCTGATGGAACTGGATAACGTATAATATGGGATAACTATATAGAATTATTATTAATAATTTTAATTATTTAGTGTACATTTTTCAATGTACGCAATGAAATAATACAATAAATGTCGAAGTCGGGGAAAAATCCATCTTCGGAGAGATCTACTCTCTTACGCTGCCTAAACGGCTAGAGATAGATGACACCTATGAATGACACTATTTTCCACCTCAATGAGTTCTACAAATGAGTCCGCGACAGCGTATATTAGTTGGAGACGTTACAAGGTGGCATCATCGCGGAATCCGATCGCAGGTGTTTCCAGATGCGTTACAGAATGAGGTTATAAATTCTCCACATGTTTTTTTTGCACTGCAAGAAAATATTATTTTGGAGTTCGCACAGAATTACCCTTTTATCAACCGATTGAATGGTAAAGAGTACGAGAATTCGGGAGCAATGGCGGGCGCTTGGAAAGATGTTTCTTTTTCATTGAAGAGGCTTATTAAAGGACTTCCCGAAATTCCAGTGTTAAAGTGGTAATATAATTTTTGGTGTCTTTACTATTTTCTCCATATCTTACGAAATAATTGAGATATAATTTCGATTTTTGTATGTTAATGTGCCTTTTTAGTGCACGCCTTCATTAATTTATAATGAAGTGTAACCTCATCCATTAGAACTAAACCTCCCGTGCGAACCGGTTACGATTGGCTACTATACCAGAACAACGCTCGGTGACAGTTTCGAGTGTTACTCAAAATATAATCTATGGGGATTAGGCATATGAAGGGGGAAATATTTGGATAAACTAGTCAATATTTTACCAAATTCAGCATTCATCAAGGTTTTAGATTTTGCTAGTTAGTTTTGAGTTTTTCAAGTTAACTAATTCTACTATTTACGTCCATTATATAATCAAGACGAAAAATATCTGGAGTTTGCCCCACTCAATTTTCCAATTACAATTCGTATAAAAACTCATGACACTAAACACCCAACAAAACATTAAAAAATTAACAAAAAGGTAAAACACCACAAAAACAGAAATAATACTATATTATAATTATTAAACAAAATGACATCTTTCAATTACCAAGCAGTTTCAAAATATTTATCATCAATATACATGGTAAACTCCCAAAAAACAAAAAACCTAATCAAGAATAGATTAAATGAATTATCTTCCACATTGTACTCTTTGCAGTAGCCTTATTGGCAGTTTCAAAACAAAGCGCCTCCAAGAGAACTCATTTTTACGTAATAACTTTTCATTGTATCTCAAAAACGGCGTGACGTACAAGAATGCGGTTTAGCAAATCTCTACGGAGAATTAACTGACGAATCAAAATGCTTATATGCATATTTTCAAAATTTTGAATATTTAGAAACCGGAAGTGGAGCGCGATATATGTAAATGAAGTCAGAATGAGTTGTCCAGAAATAGTATTCTATTCCCAACGCATTCAAAGTCAAATCTCAAGTATGGTTTCGACACATCAATTTTATTCGAGGGTTATCGGGGAAACAAAATTCTTAACATACATACACACACGACATTGGAATCGCCAAAATTTGAAAATATACTCTCCTGGAGCCAATTCGCAAAGATCCGATGAGATCTCAATTTTTTTCAACCGATTACAATACTTCCCTTACGACACTTACGACATCCTTTTGGACGAGCACAATATATTCGTATTGTTTTATTCATACACTGCTTCGACTTGAGATTAGATGTAAACAAATTCATACAAAAAATATAACAAATTTATTTACTCCTGACGACTCTAATCTCGAAACAAAACGTAGTGTATTAATAGAATACAATAAAATATACTGTAATCGTCCAAGAAGGTCGTAAGTTATAATTTATTTTATCTTGTTCAAGTTAACATCAAATCTCTGTAAATTTGATTCGTAGGTACTCAAGGCGTTCATGGATTCTGGTAACGCAAAGAATCTTATTTCCTTGGACCTTGACAGTTCCGACAACCTCACAGACGATGCATTGCACAAGTTCCTGTCTCGCTTCGGTGGCCAACTGTGGGGACTAGGTCTTTCAGGAATGCCTCACATCACGGATCAGCTGTGGCAAGCCGTGTTGCCTATCATTACCAATGCTAAGTAAGTATTTGCAGAGGCGTTTTGATTGATGAACTATTTTAACACACACAAAGCAAATGTATTTCGATAAGTGTTTACCAAGGTACTCTGAGTAAACAAGGGTTCAAATTCCGGCGGGGTCATGAGGGATATTTCCCCGCAACTCAAAGTCCAGACAGACTACCAAGCCAATTCAGTTTGACGTAAAATAAACCTGATTTTTTTCCGGAGGGTCGTGTTGCGGAGTGAAATGCTGTTGTATCTACTCCTCCTTGTGCTGAGGCCTCTGATAATTCAAGACCCTGGACAGAGAAATTGAGTTAAAAAGCATTGTGTAACGGTGTCCGTAATATTGGATTGATAATTATATTAGAGAAACTATCGCATTGTCTCGCACTTAATTACTTAGTAAAACTGGAATGTGTTTGAGATTATCTTCTGAATTATAATTCATCTTCTAAGTTTTAAACGAACTCAGCTTTCACATCTAGTTTATTTTTGTATTAACCAAATGAGACATTGTTTAGTTGAATATATATTTTTTATTACTTAGAAATTTTACAATTTTTCTAACATTCATTTTCTTCTATTACATTTGAAATTGTTTAACTGATGTTCGGAAGTTCTTTCAACTGCATGGATTTAATTTTAAAGAATATATTTTATTTGTATTAAGAATGTGTTTTGAACTGCATGGTAGTGTACACAACAATTTTGCAGTAAATGGTCTTGGAAAGCGAAATAATGCTTTGATTTCCCATCCATTGTTCCTCGAGTAGTCTACTAAGTGAGGGGATGGGGCCCCTCTCCTTTTATGGTTATGAATTATCGTTTGTTCTCTCTACGTAGATATTTTACAACATTAATTTCGCCATTAGACCTCGATGTGAACTGTTTTCTTGAACCGATAGAAAATCACACTACTCGAAAAAATTACTTGTTAGGGCCCCAAGACAGAGAAGGATTTAACATATAATTACTTAATTTTTCAAGAATACATTGTTGAGTTATTTTTTATTGAACTTTTATCACCTAAATTTTTTAATATTTTATGTACACATGTTAACCAAATATTTCTTTCGAAATAAAAAAAAAACGTTTTCGTCAGAAACACGTCTTATAGATTGACTCGGAAGAGTACAGTATAAAAATTAGTTCTGGTTTATTATCTTCAGCAGCTTTGCGCATTGTGTTGTAAGAGTTAAACCGTTGAGAAAAAGAGACAAATGTCGAAATATTGACTATATAGAGTGTTGATCGATTGAATTACCCAAGTATCTGTTGTAAAGATAACATTCTTTTAAATTATCATTTATGCAAGCTACTTGGACTTTAAATTTTAATTCACTAAAGAACACTATGAAAATGAAATATAAAAGGATATTCATTAAGCAATAAAGAACCACTCACGGAAGATATGGTTCTTTATACGAGTTAGCTATTCGACAATCTTCGCCGCGAGTCATTATCATGAGATGTTTTAAGGAGAGGGAGATACGAGAAGGCGCAAAAAACTAAAACAGTCCGCAGAAATGAATACAGATGACCATAAGTTATGGAAATAAGAGAACTGGATAAAGAGATAGAATCTTTCAAAATAAATTACTTCGAGATAGTGAATAACATTTAACTAAAGATAACATATTAGAACTTTGGATAGCACTAAAACTTTATTGATAAGTAAGTTGAACTTGATAAGTAAATAAAATTAAACACTATCTCAAAAACTCCCGAGTTTAAATAAATAACGATGCTTATATAAATAAACCAGTTGAAATATTTTGAAAAATAATTTTATTTTTAGTTATTACCCATGTTTCATTTTTATTTTACAATTGATACCAAAAATGACGATATCTTTAGTGATTAATTTTATTTACTAGTGAATTTGTTAATTATTTCCTTTTCGTGAAATTTGGTATGATTAAATTTTTTACAGTAACAGAAAACGAAAACTTAATATCATAATACACACGTGTTAGCGTGTTTACACATTATGAAGTTTCTCAAGTTTGTCTCTTCTTTCTATATCCTTCGTTTCTGTACAGCCTTTAAATAGGCATTTGCCTTAATCCTTCGGTAGGGAGATATTTTATTCCGTGATATGAAGAGTACCTACCTACTGGTACATGTGTAACATACACTAAGATGAACACGTGGTCTTGCGAAACAGCTGAATCACTGACATGAGGTGATAACATGATGATTATGGTGTTGACGATGAGAGGTGAAATTGATTGAATGGTGGAACGAATGAAATGATGAAATTACACTTTCGTGGGATTCAAAACCACAAACTTTAGCGAGGGGGCCGTGTTATAGGTCGACATACTTGTAAAAATGTAGTTTTCAACATTTGTCACAGAATACAACACTCTTACGGGTATATGGATACTCTTGTCGACTGTCTCGCAGATCTACTCGGTCTGTTGTAAAATGAGTTCGGGATTTGTTATGGAGTCAAGACGACCGGAGTATGATAGTACCTCCTAATCCTCCTTCTGCCGAGTTGAACCGTTTGAACCTGTAACAGGAACACTTTGACATTGTATAATGAAGACTCGTAATTATATTTTCTTATGAGTATTTTAACATCTCGTTTAACCGCACTAACTGGGACAGGTAGTGATCTCGATTATTGATTATCAGGATAATCCAGTAAAAGTGGGGAATATACAACAAAATGTACTGTGGCGATTACACTTCCTTATTTATTCTCGTTCAGAACTTGTCCAAACTCACCCAGAAGATTGAATTCCAGTCTGTTTTATACAAATTCACGATGTTAGATGAATAATTATTTCCGCAGTTACGGGCTACCTCCCTGATTGACGCCCTTGATCAATGAACTATGTTTATCGGAATATTATCGGAATGATAATGATTTATCGAATGATACAGATTTGCATATCGGTTAAACATTCAATAAATATTAATTAATCTTTTTATTAGGTGAAAATTTAGCCACAAAAATATATCCAAAACATTTAGTATCGCAAAAAGATGGTAAGTCATTACACATTACAGATGGACAACGCAGATGAACCGGGGAGCAATGCTCTCTCGGCCATCTTAATTGTATACAAAACTGTAAACGTCATATTTACGTAAATTATTAGTTGTCAAAAAGCAGTTAGAAATTGTTTGTAACTACGTAGAGTACAATAAATATTTACTACATTTACAAGTTTACATAAGGTACAGAACGTAATTAGAAATAAGAAAAAATATCTATTTTGACTATTTGAATTAAACGGAGATTTGGATAAAAGAGGTTCAACTATACTGCATCCTAATTTTGCCTTTACGTAATTACATGATAATTATTTGAGGATTAATAAAATTAATTCCGCCAGTTTAATAAAATTATGTTACTCTGGTGTGCATACTTACCCTCAACTGTGTGTACGTACTTTCCCTTAACAGACGCAACCCCCACACTCTGCCCTAGTGTATGATACAGGTATTCTCGAATTTCAGGAGCTATTCCCAAGGTTCGTGCCCTATTACGTAACTTTTTTTTTTAATAATTTTTTTGTCACGGCACCTCGAACTCTTTGAAGTTCTCCTAGGCATTCAAAGGTTGCAGACAAATAGTGAATTGAATTGCCCTGTTTCCGTAAATTGTTTTACTATCCCATAGTGACTGTCTAATTTGAGATTCCTTTTTGTTCATTGATTCCATTGGATAGAAAATTTACGCACGTTGAACAATATGTTTCGAATTATACGTTTGACTATGTAAATGCTCGTGTAATTGACTTTGTGATGAATATTTAGTTAATATGATACAAAGGTTCTTTGACCAAACTCTTAATGTGAATATTTTGGAAGTTATAAAAGTACTTTCTCATACTGCAATCTTAGAGAAAAAATCAGATTTATTTATTTATTTAATATTCATTTCAGTTCATTTAATTTGTTTCTTTCTTTCTTTAATTATCTATCTATGTACGTATTTATCTGTTTATTTATTTATCTATTTTAACCCTATTTCATTCAAAAATTTGTAGAGAGTGAAATGCTGTGAGGTTGATGCCCTTTTGGGGAAAGATCCAAGGTTACTGTTAGGGGAGAGAAGGGCACTGGAAAACTTAAATATATATTTATAGTTCTTATTCAATTTTCATGTAAATACTAAGAAATTTGATAAAACAGAATTATCATTTACTTCTATTGAAAAATATTGAAAGGAAATATTAAAGCAACACATATTTCATTGAAGTTAATATTTTGTCCATTAATAAGTTAAGTATTCAATTTTGAACTAATACAAAATAAATTGTTTGGGGAGGTGTTCATAATCAGCCAATACTCACAAAGCTTCAAATGAGGTATCAATTAACTGATAAATACTTGTGCTTTTGCATAGAATACTCATCATGGGAACTCAAGAGCGCTTGGGAGTTAATATTCTTGTGGACCAGTTGATGGATGGCATCGCCAACAACTGCCCCAATCTGGAACGTCTGGAGTTAAAATGGGATCCTGAGAACCTGCGTTTCTCTGACAAGAGTCAGAAGGCCATCGATATCATTCGCGTCAAGTGTTTGAAGCTTCGATGTCTCGCTCTCAGGTATACACACCATTTGCACAAGAGGGGTAAAGATAATCCTGTTCTACTTTTTCTTGCTTTAGAATTTGTTTGGTAACATTCCACGACTCATGTTGTTCCATTTAATTCTTTCATCATTCCCTTGGTCACCTCTTGTTCTTTTCGATCCCGACGCTATTAGGGCTAGGGTATTTTTCATTTTCCTCTTTCCTCTTCTTTAAAAAAAAAAATGTTTTTAGTAAAGTTTTCGATATGTTGGAATTTGTGTTTTGAGTTGTAATGCAGGAGGGTTTTTAGTGGGTATGGCTGAGTCTTTT
>NNCF01127130.1:741150-754035 GCA_002313205.1 Laupala kohalensis | reverse complement strand
ATCTAACACACTAAACCTATTCTGAGTGAAGAGTTGGGGTGGTGCATGTGTCGTTGGTCTAACCGGGTGGTAGCAGTTGGAAGGACGTCGAGAATTTCTAACTGTAGTCCAACCGCCGATCGTTTTCTTATTGACCTCTTCCAGCGCACTGATTCGTGAGTCAATATATTGTACCAAGTCATTGTAGGCCTTCTGAAGATCAACTTTGAATGAGTTGAGGAATGCGATAGTGTCCTTTGTTGTGAGATAGTTAGCAATTTAACGACAAAAGCAAATGAGAATACACGAAAAATGACAACTAACACGAATGAAGTATGTTAGTATAATAATCCTAAAATGAAGGATGTTAGTATAATAATATATTTATTACTGCGGAAGTTACAAATGAGATAATAAATAAATTAAATATACAAACAAACCGACGACAAAAATGATTGAAATAATTATTTAGGGCGACCACTGGAGATTAATTAATTCGACAATAACTACCGTATATTGTGTTAAAATGTAAATAAATGCGAAAGAATCCAGAACAACGAATTATAAAATAATGTAATAATTCTATGAATTATGACGACGATAACTTGGGTGCAACAATGGGGCAGGGTTTAAATAAGTAAATAAACAAACCGACAACTAAAATCACAGAAATAATTTAGGATGACAACTGCAGATAAATTAATTCCACAATAACTAAGGCAATATTATGTTAAATTGTAATGAATAACTACAAAAAGATCACGAAAACAAATGGTAAAATATTGGAATAATTCTATTTACGACGACGAAACTTGAGCAGTGCAACAATAGAGTACGTTATTTGTAAGTTAATAATGATGTAATAGTATACGCACCAGAAAATCTAAATACAGCAAAATAATTAATTTTAATGCACCAAGAAGTTAAATTTATGATTCCGTTTGTACTTACGTAAACTTTATCACACCTTTGAATGAAGCACTGAATGATAACAATATGAAATTATATTTGGTCCGTTGAGTTTGAAAACCTTTGGAAATGTTTTTAGTGTTTTTTCACTTAACACTCACACAACAAGGAATTTTACACTACATTGAAAGTTGGGATCTAAATACAACTACTGATCACAAAAAACTCGAAAAAATAAACTAATTAGAAAGATTAAACTGAAAAATAGAGAGCTCATTCACAACCGCAGCTAACGCCAGGAGCAGGCTAGCCAATGTCATTTACAGTTTCTTCCCCTTCTTTTCTAATCACTCCATTCCATTCATCTGCTCTGTTCCCCGCTCTTGCATTCATTCTACTCCCAAGAAAATAATATCCCAGTCTATATCCTCAGTTGTTCATTGCAGTTGTTCATAAAACTTTTATTTTCCAACATATCACTGTCTTTGGGAGCATACACTACCACCAATGTCCAACTTTCTTCCCTGTCATCTATCTCGACAGTCATAATTCTCTCGTTTATGGATTTCCATCCCTTAAGATTTTTCTCATTATCTCTGTGTAGCAAGAGTGCTACCCCTCCCTTTGCTCTTTCATTTTTGGCAACCCCGCTGAAAAACATTAAATAATTATTATCCATTATTTCTATTCCATTTCCTTTCTTTTTTGTTTCTGTCAAGGCTAGGTATTTCACATTTGTCTGTTTTATTTCTATCATTTCATATTCTTTCCCATTTAGCCCTCTTACATTCCATGTACCAAGAGTCATTTTACCATATCCTCGCCAATTTGTCATCATTTTTAACAGTCTGGTTCGCTCTCTAATCGTGCTTTTAATCGTTTTAGTTTTGAGTGTGCTGGGGATTGGCCATCAGTACTCTATCATGGAGGAGGGACTGCCTCCTGTCTGCTCCATGCAGCAGGTAGCTTAGGTGTTCAGCCCTATCTCTTATAATCAGTGGTAGTATCTGAACGTTCCACTGTTCCCCTAAACCTGTTTGCTCACTAACTCAGCTTCCTGCTGGGATTGGTTCCCCAACCTTCCACTGAATTGCTCGACATAACAGGGGCACCACATGTAGGTAGGGTTACGAGTATTGAGATGAGAGAGGCTCTTGTGGGGTTCTTATATTCACTTCTCATCTCCCTTTTCTTGCCAGAATCTCATGATGTAAGCAGAGATTCCCCCAGGTTATTTCCTGAGCCCACCATTCTGACACACAAACAAAATACTTATGAAGAATTTTTACTGACTCATCTTCTTTCCCAAACGGTGTGTTGAATTCTACTCCCAAGATTATGCCAAAGATGTAATTAGTCTTTCTCCTAATAATTATGAAAAATATTAGAAAATGTGACAAACAAAGTAAATAAGTGTTTAGGTGCACCTTCCAGAAACTTTTTTTAAATTACTTAGAAAACTATGATTTCTTTTATATGTCTATCATATCTCAATCGTTAAAATTATTCCTGCTTTGGAAAAATATGTTTCCATGTACCATTAATGACCTTACACCTTTAGTATCCTTTTCTATTAACATATTCTTTCAGATTTCCCATCGTGGCTAGTCTACCTCCATACACTGATAATGGAATATGCTGTCATGAGTAGCTCACTTTCACACAGATGATGGGATATTCCAAATGGTGGACCTAATGCTCTCAGTGGTGATGAGTTATCCTGTCAAGGCCTTATGGACGTAAGGTCCTGTGGTTCTCAACAGCGTTTTGGGTTTACCCTCAACTGTTCTTCATAGTCCATTAACAGGACCTGAAGGGCTTGAAAGTTTAGTAGGTTTTCTCTAACATTTTTGATCATTTTTCTCACTGGCCTAACATTTTAAAATTAGTGCTTTAAATAGCATTAAATTGAAAAAATTGAAATATGATATAAAATGAAAACTTGTGCAACCGATCTTGCAAATGCATCATGAGTGTTAATAACCAGTTTCAAGACATAAAAAAGAAAGTAAGAAGATGTTTGTGAATTTTAGCAAGATGGGATGTTGTCAGACAGCAAAAAATGTTTCAAAGAATATTTTTTGTTTTTACTTTTTTGCAACTCTGAACACTGTGATTTTCCTGTTAACAACTAGGTTTCAAGGTTTGACAAAAATCAATAACCTTTTCTCAGTTTCTTCAATTCAATAAGTTTTTATTGAAGGCAATAGATCTTGTGTAAGAAAGTGAATGTCCTGGTCAATGAATATAAAGAGGATATGAGTATTGACCTTAGATTTTTAAATCAAATCTCTTAGAATGGCACTGAATACTGACCTAGAAAAAAGACATCAATACAAAAGTTAGTAGATCTCCTCCTTTTGGGAAACTGCTCAATAGCTAGCTTCCCTGACTTGTACCATGGCTGGAGTGCAGCGTTTATTTTCAAAGTTAAAACTTGTCAGAAGAACTATGTATGTAATTCACAACAATAATATTGAGTATTGAAAATCAGCTGGAAACCTAGATTTGAACAAAGTAATTGAAGAATTCACATCAAACAAAGCAAGAAGAAGGAAAGACTGTTTGACAAAACTAACAAAGAGGACAATATCCGTTATTCTTCATAACCAATCATAACATTGTATTTAAGATCAACTTTACTAGATTTGTATATCTCTCATGGTACCATTACAATTTTTCAAACTTTACTGTAGTGCCTCAAATTTTATTTTAATGCGGTAGAGTAAGGTATTTTAAAACTATATATGTAAAAAAAAAAAACTTTTAATAGAAAATTTACTTTAATCACTGCTAAAATATCATCTCAACTCGCTAAATCTTATTGGACTTATGCATTATAAGTAAAGGGGATATTTTTAGCCACAGAGGTTACTTTATTTGTCCAAATAATGTCTTTACATGATTGTTCATTTATGTATTAATTCTCATGTGGGGACCAGTAAAAATGTTTGCTTGGGAGCCAAACCATAAAACATTTTGCCACTGAAAGAGACACTTATTATTTTTCACTATTTTTACAACTTAGTATTGTATTCTAGTTGTAATGAAAAAGAAAAAAAAGAGAAATATAAAGTCTCTAAAGAGAATTTGCTGTAAAAATAATGGTAGGAAATTCATAATGAACAAAATGGCTACTGGAAGGAATGGGTTAACTCTTCCAATACTTCTTCTTACAAATTCTTACTTCAGGTAACTGCAGATACAGGGCCTTTAAGTGAATTTCTGGGTTCCTAAGTAATATTTTCCATGGTTCCCTGCTCCTCTCTTATCTCCATTTCAATAATTTGACTCTGACTACAAACAGGCCCAAGTGTAATTGCAATCAGTGCCTAGAGGCACATCCAAGAAATTTGAGTTCACTTTGTGAAATACAAAATGAAGAATGTTAAACTCATTAAATATTTTTATCATTTAATTTACAAATTATTAACCATGTTTTTAGTTATTATCACTAAATTTTACATTACTTGTTGTTAATATGGAGTATCCTTTCTATTGTATTTCATCCCATATGCTAAAGAATTTTTGTATACAGCGGAATGTTATTCTATACAAAAGTGCATTTCAAAAGAACTACACAAATGCAAGTACAAGACTGAAAACAAAATAAATAGTTCTACTGCCATAAATAAACATTTATTGCCACATGAGATAATTCTGCTATTGAATGAAGGTGCTAGATAAGATCTCACTTGAAGACTCATGTGACAAATACCACCGCTGATGGAAGAGGACCTTCTCCACCATTGCACCAACAAAACAACAAAATCATCAGCTGGCCCTGACACTGCTTAAATGCCTAGTAGCTGGATCCGCTCCTGTCAGTGTCTCTCCCCCCCTCCCCCCCCCCAATGTTGAAATTATGTAGCTTTATATTCTGACTCAGCACAATGTATGAAAGCATTGGATACTTCCTGGTCAGCAACTGATAGGGACAACTTATAGGAAAAGAATTAAGCAAAGTAATTATTTTTGTCAAAATGTCGCCACAGCAAATCCTGAATTAGATTTTATTACCATCAGCAACATATTTCTTATACTTTGCCAAATTTATTTCCTTACTGAAATGTGTTTCTAATGGTTTCTGGTACTCATAAAAGATTTGTCTAGTCTAGTCTTATTTGAACCAAATTAAAAACTAGAGTGACATCTCATCTTGTTAGGTAAATTTTATTGTCATTTTGCTATCAATGCCATTATTTCAGGTGGCTATTAAATTTATGGCAGGTGTTGTATCCTTCGTCCAAAATCTTTCTAGAAAAATTTCTATAGATCTCATCATTGTTATAATGAGTATCTCCTTTAATATTTAACCAAGGGTTATTAAGCCAACAATCATCTTTGGGACAAAAAAACTCCTTTGAATTAATTGGTCTTGCATGATATGAACCCTGAAGTGAAAGAAACGTACTAGATGAAAGAAATTTACTAGACATACATAGACTAGAAACATAAATATTATTAGGTTTTGTGCTACTCACTGTGTAGGTTCTATACATAATGTAACTGGCATGTATGTATTGTCTTTTGGAACAGTAGACAAGAGTCCTCACTTTATTTTTAATTTATTTTTATTTAATTTAATTGTGGTCATGATTAAATACTGAATTTTAATTTTTTTAAAAATTATTTTATTTATTATATGATATATTTTGCTTTAATTTTATGCAGAATTTTTTCATATAATTTTAGAACTGAATTCCACCCCCCCCCCAATCATTAATGATGATTTTTGTATACTTTGTAAATAACTATATTTTCAGCAGAATTCATGTTTCTACTGACATTATTATTGAAATTTTCATAAAAATATTTAAGCTACAATCTGCATTATTCACTCAACTATCTTTAGTGAGGGGAAATTACTTTCAACTTAAAAATGTGTGACTGAGGAGACCATAAATAAATATAATTTAAAGAAATTTATTTCTTCCAATGTTGATGTTCCTCTTATGACATTTATGACATTTCAATATTTTTTTTTCAAATTCTTCTACAAATGACGTTATAATTTTCACCAGGGTTCAATTTTGGCACATATTGTCAAGAGCACTTTCTTTTTCATTTTTGGTAATATGTCCCAATAATAAGGCAAATGTTCTCTTTTAATTAAAGAAATTTGTAAGTTCTGTCATTGTCTTAAAAGTGGCTTTTTCATATCACTCTGATAAAAGTCACTTACAGTCAAGTCACATGTTTCAAAAGATAAAAAAAATTTCTTGAGCATATTCCTCAGATTTTCACATAAAAAAACAAAACTAAACAAAGTGCTACTTAAGGATCAAATTTCTTTATAACACATTATTCTATAGAAATAAATTTTGAGGAATGTAAATAATTGTATGAAACTAATGTGTCACAATGACAAGAGGATCAAATATGTAGAGTGCAGCTGCAAATTTTGACATGGTTACATTTTGAGTGAAGAATGCTGAATGGATCATCGTAATGGGTGTACATTCAATATGATAAGATGGTTGGGTTCATATGAATCTACACTCAAAATACATACATTTACATTGAAATATAAAAGAGCTCATTGAAATTATATTTTAGACTCAGGTAATATATTTTTAAAACTAATGTTTTACAGAAGCAGTTACCACAGGTGTCATTTCAAATTTTCTTGGGGTTTGGGAGGGGAAGAGGAAGCAAAGCAAAGTTTTCTAGATTACCAAAATAAGTCAAAAATATACTCTAATTACATTACAAACAATTTGTCACATATCTATTTCATTTTCATTTCATACAATGTGCATGTAATCTTTATTTCATCAAAGCATAATTTTATTTTTAAAGAACTAACAATAATTAAAAAAAATAAAATGACTGACTTTGTTTTGACACACCGCAGCTGCATCTCCAATTGTCATTGCAAAATAAAAAAACAATACTATTTCATATATACTGTTTATGATTTCACTAAAGTTGTATGTTTATAATTATTAAGCCTACAATGGCCACATAAATTGGACACTGATCATTGACATAATTTTATTTTTCCCTTTCTCGACTAAAAGAAAGAATGAAAAGAGGAAAAAATCTAAATTATGTAATATTTTCCTTAAATAATAAAGGTTTAAACTAGTTAATATACAAATTTGTTTTGAAAGTTGATAAGACTTGAATAAATAAAAAAATACTGATATTTCATGAAGAGTTTTGTGTGCTTAAAATGAAGTACCTCTTGAAAAAAAAAACACTCTTAATTTATTTGAACCTTCAATATTTTATCAATTGTAATTCATTGATAATATTTGTTCTAATATGAAAAAGTTGTATTATGTTCAAGTAACCAAACATTTGGAATTAAAATTACTCTTAGAATTATGCTCTGATTGATCATTGGTATGGTACTCCCACAACACCACTTTTCAATACAATTGTATTTATTCTCTTGTAATATCTCTGAAATTTGGGTCACTGGAACAAATCATATTATTTCCGCACGAGTTTACTTACTAGACGCATCGTAACTCTTTGGGAGAACAGCATCTAGACAGCGTCTAAATTGCTGTATCCGGGTATAACAACCATAGAGGATAGACTTTTCATAAGTCACAGCTATTTTGAACTGAGACATGGATATGAAAAGCTACAAATTTTATCTTGCCCCGCCCAGGTAACAAACCCAGGATGACTTGGTGATGAGCAACGAGCAATCACGCTGACACCATGGCTATGACATACATAGATTCATACATACATACACACACACACACACACAAAATATAGCACATTAACTTGACTTATCTGAGAAGAAAATATTTTTAATTTTATTGTATATTTTTGTAGGTATATCTGAATGAACTAAAATCATTCTAAGAAACAGACTACCACATTTCTTTAATAATATTATTCAAACTATATAATACTAAGGAAGTTATTATTACATTGATCTTTCATTATATTGTTACCTTTTTAAATAATAAATTGTATCATATGGACAGTATTAAAACTTAAAACCACAATGCAACTTTCTATGAGGCCATGTGTTAAATTGCTGTGTAATATGCAATAGTTTATTTTCAGTTTATCCCTCATTCCTCATTTTTATTTTCTTATTCTTATTTATATTATTTTTACTGTACTTGAATCTAAAGTAATGAGCAGCTTATACCTTGAGGGTCACCGGCACAGATTAGCGGAAGGAGGGGGGGAAGGGAGCAGTCACCCCCCCCACACTTTTTTAAGGAAAGATGAAGGTTTCATTTTAACTGTCTAAAACTGGGAATTATGAGAATTTTTTTCCCCCCCCCCATTTGATTCCCAATTGCCGCTACTGTACACAGTGTAGTTATGAGGAGCTTGAGTCTCTAAAATAAACATATCTCACTCAAAATTACTTCAAATTCAAATAAAATGTATTCAATGATATGGTATAACCTTTGCTGAAGTTATATTATCCCATGAAAAAGTATACTTAAATGAAATGCCATGATTGTTGTAAACGACACAAAGAGATAAAACCTAACCACGTGAACGTCCATGATAGGTCTCCATTCCCTGATGAAAATGAAGGGTTACGGAAAGGTAAGTTGACGCCTTCGTTTGGAGATATGCCAAGCCATGTTAAACGAGGGTTTTACAAAGCTGAAAGTAAACGCTGGAAGGGTTACACGTGGGTTACCCGAGGCTGCCCGAGTCTACGTTTTTCCTTCCCTACTGCGAATCGGTGGGTCATCCAGGGGGTACAGTTATTGTTGTTGTTACAGGCAGCTGTCCACGCCTGCACCAGGGTGATGCTTATCGTGGATGGTCACACGGTGAAATTGTTGTCCAATGCCTCCTGGAACATAAAATTTAGAGAACCATGTCCGCCGGAAACCGGTGACTTAGGCCCTCTTTTGTTTAAACAGAGTAGTTTGAATTAAAAAGAAGGGATGGTGAGAAATAGGACAAAGAAGAAGTAGAAGAAGTGTTAAGGTCAATAATTTTGAGAGAAGAGTGTTATGGATAAAAAGTAGGAACGGGGAGTTTAAGAATATCTGAAGGATATTTTCTAACTGCAGCAGGATTTACTCTGCGTGCGAGGTGGCGGGAGTATTTTTTAAAGGAGTTGTCAGGGGCGGCGTCGTGGAATGCCTTCCGGAGGTATTTCCGGGCTTGAAGAAATATAATTTTTGTGATAGGTTGAAGTTTCGAGATAGGTATAAGATGTGAGTTGCGGGTGTGCCTCGGCGGTCGTACAGCCATCCGCAGGAACCGGTTCTCGATGACATGCAGGCGGTGATGATTTGTCCTAGAAGTAGTGGCCTAGGTTTCGCAGGCATATAGCGCAAGACTGCGAATGCACACTTTATAGATATTGAGTTTTACTTTGAGTCGGATCCTGCGATTTCTGAAGAGTGGAGAAAGACGAGCGAGGGCGCTGTTCATTTTGGAAGAGACAGATTTTGCATGGTCTCGCCAGCGAAGTTTCCTGTCCATCGTGATCCCAAGGTACTTGACACTTGTGGACCAGGCCACAGTGGTGTCCTTGACCTTGAGCGACGGCAGGTTTTGGAAGGGTTTACTACAGAGGTGGCGGAAAGTGAAGATGATTGCCTGTCACTTGGAGGGGTTCAAGGTGAGCCCATTATAAGTACTCCATGTTTCCAGGCGAGAAGTAGCAGATTGAAGGTTAGATATAGCCATAGGAAGTTTGAACGCGCGCGCCGCATACGCGATGTCATCCTCGTACAAGAATTCGGAAACATGCCGAGGGTCAGGAAGGTCGTGAAGAAACAGAGAGAAAAGAGTGGGTGCCCGGAAACTACCCTGGGGAACCCCTGGGCAGATGGGACGGATGGTGCAGAGGGAACATTGGTAACGAATCTGAAAGGTTCGTCCGGAAAGGTAATTGCGCAGGAGGTGGTGAAAAACAAGAGGAACTAGGGAAGTGGTTGTGAAGGAGTAGGTCATGATGGATAGAGTCAAAGGCGAAAGAGAAGTCAAAGAAGATGGCAGGAATAACAATTCTTCGAGAGAGGATGGACGCTAGTTCGTGTGCCAGTCGCAAAGTCTGCAAAGCTGCAGGCTTGTTGCGCCGGAATCCGAACTGGGTGGGACGAATAGCATGAGAGGATTCGAGGAGAGGAGTAAGTTTGGCGAGGACAAGGCGCTCGAAGAGTTTGCCAAGAATAGAAAGAAGGCTGATGGGACGATAGTTGTTAGGTTCCCGAAGATTTTTCCCTAGCTTGGGGATAAGAATTATATTGGCATGTTTCCATGAAAGAGGAAAGTATCCGAGAGAGAGGCAAGAATTGAAAATATTAGTGAGAAGAAGGATAGCGTTGTGAGGAAGATGGCGAAGATAGACTCCACGGAGCTTGTCGGAGCCACCCACCTTCTTGATACTGACTCTCTTCAGTGCATCCTTCACCTCCCAGATACCCAGGGTCAACTCATTGTCTGGGGTGATAGGAGACAACTGTGGCAGAAGAATGGTCAAGGGAGAGGAGTGGGACGCAATGAATTGTGCCGGAACTGATTTATCCCGACTTACTGAACCCGATGTGATTGTATCAGAATCGACCGGAGTGGCGGTTGGCGAGATATTTTCTTTTAACCCTAATGTAGGAGCCGTTTGCTCTCCTTAACATCTCCGGGTGCGGTCGGGGCACTTATTGGTGCAAACCTGTTAGTCAATGCCATAAGACGTTGCTCCTTGGACTGCCTTGGTCGAAAGATCTTCATGGTTGGAATAAACCCTTCCTCGATCTCTATGGAAGAGCTGTCATGCGGCCTGGGTGCCGGAACAACACGAGTAGTGCAAGATGGTATTACAGTTTTATGTGTCGCATCATCTGACTTGCCTGGAATATCCAGGAAGCTGGGACGCGCAGCATCAGAGGGTGGGTCTACTGTTGTAAGAACATCATTACCAGCTGGGATGACAGAAAGCACACCAGGGGGCGTCACATGACCAGCAGTTGATTGTAGAGCAACCATAGTGAGTAAAGATGCCGGAAGTTCAGGCCGCTTCCGCTTGGAAGAACCACGCTGCTTCATCCGCTGAAGAAGATTGGAATTCAGCCACTGTGCCGAGACGAAATCAGTCGGCGAGGTATTGCGATCTGCCAGTTTCACTGGGGCTGCAGCGGCCGCAGGCAGAACTCGGAGGAAGTCCTCCAAGATGGAAGGATCTAATGCTTTTCTGTCCGATATTTTACTTAAAATAGTCGAAAGAACCGAGAAAAAAGAAAACGATGGAAAAGAAAATTTTTAACACTACCCGTAAGAAAAATTACTGCATCCTAGGACGCAGCAACAAGCAAGTTTAAATATAAAAAGAAGACACACGAAAAACGCAACCCGCACGACTCGGGATGCAGCCAAAACTGCAACACGCAAGTCTTCTCCCGGAGGTTCAAACCGCGCGCCGCGGGACCACGTGGTCTGAGAGCAACGAAGCAAAGCGAACGCGAAAGACACGACGTCAGCGAGGAACGGTTGGAGCGGAGCGGAGCGGCGATCCATCCTTCACGACGGTCCAACTCGGAATGCCAGGGGGTACAATCTCCCATAAAACTCTTTGGTGACAAATTTACGCCATCTACTTCGAGAGGCACGCAGGAGAACTAATTCAGTGACGTCACGTAAACGCATGACGCTTCTTTCAACGTACGTACACAACTGTGTCAAATGTCAATAATTGAAAAATAAATATGTCAATATGGAGCAGAGGAAAGAAATATTTCAATTGCAAATAAATTATAAATACTAAGGTAACTTGCACAACTCTGTCTAGACTGAGCACAGGAAAAAATATTACTATTAAATAACAAAAAATTATGGAAACAAAGATCATTTACACCTCAATATCATACACATAAGATTGCTTCTCTATCGCTATTTCAACCAATGTTTGTTCTAAATACGGTGATTCCCATAGCTGCAATTGTTCAGGAAATTGTTCTGTTGTCAAGTCCTTCAAGAATACTTACAGAATCCAAACTTGATGCCATTTCTTCTCATATTATCCTCATAAGATTAAATAAATAAGTTGCCATAGCAAATTCCTTTAAATAATGTCTAACAAATATTTCCTTTGGAAAATGCTCCGGACGAACTATGTACTTTTTGATATAAGTATTGGAGATTTCAATGTTTGTTAACACAAAAAAATTATTTAACATGTACAAATTATTATCAAACTATAGATTATTGTGAGTATAGTGTTTAAAAATCATCAGAATTGAAATAAAACTAAATTCATGATTTATTGTTACAATACACACGCCCCTACACAAAGCCTAGAGAACCCGTATAAGAAATCCGCCTCTACCTGAAGGAAAACTGGAGAAAAACCCGGCACAGATTATAATAGGTACAGATGGATCACTCGTAGCAGCACTCCACTAGCAAGGAGCCGAACTAACCAGCCCCCACCATCCGTTCAACTGGTTGCTCGCGTAGTGAACGTTGACGTTGGCGGCAAGCACATGGTCTTCATGTGGCGACTGCGACTAATTGAAGTTACTCGAGCACTGTTCGGTGTTGATTAGTGGGGGTTTTAGTTAGAATCACGCATTTAGAATTGCTGGTTCGTAGATCTAGTCCTTCCCCGTGGTGCGAAGGGGTAATCATTGGGCTTTTACTATCTGTACCTTCTGTAATCTGTGATCCATCTGTACCTTATTAGGTACACTTGGGTTCCCGAAGGGTACGCCCCCGACTGCGTTATAAAATTAGTTTTTATTTAATATTAAACTTGATTTAAAATTAGTTTTTATTTAATATTAAAATTGGTCTGACTATACAGACTGTCTAATGAATTTCTCCTTCATTTAATAATGATGTGTCAAGGTCAGTATAACATGATCGTGTAATACAAGCTTCACTTACAAATAGTAATAATATTCATCGCTCTAGAGTGTCAACCACTCTTTGCCAAAAAGGACCTTATCATTCGGGAATCGTTCTATATAATTCCCTGCCCAAGAATATAAAAGATATTATGAAATTGAATCTGTTCAAATCCGCGGTTAAAAACTACCTCCTGCACCAGTG
>NNCF01127130.1:696007-738855 GCA_002313205.1 Laupala kohalensis | reverse complement strand
ACTTTTCAGAAATGGTGTCATGATAGAGGGTTAATTATTAATGAAAAGAAAACTAAAGGGATACATATAACAACATCGCACACAACAAGGGAGCCGATTAACATAACTTTTCATGAGAGAAGTTGTATCCATCAAAAAATTCTAAAATGTAAATGCAAAAATAAAATAAAAGAGGTTAATAAGTTAAAATATTTGGGTATAGTGATAGACAAAAACTTGAATTGGAGGGAGCATATTCTTGAGGTATGTAAAAAAATTAGATGTTGCACATGGAAGATGATGAATATAAACATTTTTGTATCTTATGAAACTTTTAGAATGGTTTATTTTGCGCTGGTGGAATCAATTATAAGATACGGAATAGGACTTTGGGGTGTAGCAGCAAAAACACATCTAGACTTAGTACAAAGTATACAAAATAAAAATGTTAGATGTCTTGTGGAAAAATTAAATCTGCTGAAAAGTGAAAAAGAGACTTGGTTTAGAGAAACAAAAATTCTGACTATGAGAGTTATATGAATTTCAAATGGTATATAAAAATTTTTTTGAAAGAAGTTTTGGGAAAGAGAGTGATTATAACTATGGAATGAGGAAGAAATATAATTTCTTGATTCCAAATACTTTTAATAGATATGGAGAAAGAATGAGAAACTTTATAGTTCCTAAATTATTAAATGAGTTACCTGATGATTTAATTGAAATTCAATCAAAATTTATGCTGAAAAGAAAATTGAAAGAGTGGTTAGTTGAGAAAGAAAAAGGTTTTAAAAAATAAGAGAGAAGGAGTGAATAAAATAATGTAGAACAATGATATTGTATATTTTACGAGTGATGTTGTTTGTATTTATGGTAAAAGTTGGATTCTGATATTGTTGTATATTGAAATGGTGTTTTATTGAAAGAGTGATAATATGTAATTATAAGAGTAAAGAGAGGTTTAAAGAAAAGTGAATGATGCAGTAGTAGTAGTAAGAAAAGAATAAAAAGTATGTAATTTTTACTCTCTTGGACAAGTTTGAAAGAACTTAGAGAGCAAAAGAGAATTAAAATAATGAATAAGTTTAATAAGTTTAATAAGTTTAATAAGTTTAATAAGTTTAATAAGTTTAATAAGTTTAATAAGTTTAATAAGTTTAATAAGTTTAATAAGTTTAATAAGTTTAATAAGTTTAATAAGTTTAATAAGTTTAATAAGTTTAATAAGTTTAATAAGTTTAATAAGTTTAATAAGTTTAATAAGTTTAATAAGTTTAATAAGTTTAATAAGTTTAATAAGTTTAATAAGTTTAATAAGTTTAATAAGTTTAATAAGTTTAATAAGTTTAATAAGTTTAATAAGTTTAATAAGTTTAATAAGTTTAATAAGTTTAATAAGTTTAATAAGTTTAATAAGTTTAATAAGTTTAATAAGTTTAATAAGTTTAATAAGTTTAATAAGTTTAATAAGTTTAATAAGTTTAATAAGATAGTGTTATGATAATATGGTGGAAAAATGGTATAGGATCAAATGAATATAAAGTTGTTTATCAATAACATATTATCGATGAATTTAAAAAATACTTCAGTAGATATTTATACCATAATTTTGTATGGAGACAATGTAATTTTGAATAATGTAATGTTGAATGTTAAGAATGTATCTTTTTTTAAGTATTTTTTGTATATATTTTCTGTACTCCTTATGGTCAATAAAGAATCATTATTATTATAATAAGAGAGAAAGAGGGAATAAAATAATGTAGAACAATGATGTTGTATATTTTAAGAGTGGTATTGTTTGTATTTAATGGTAAAAGTTGGATTTTGATATTGTTGTATATTGAAAGGGTTTAATATAGAAAGAGTGATAATATTTCATTATAAGAGTAAAGAAAGGTTTAAAAAAAGTAAATGATGCAGTAGTAGAAAGAAAAGAATAAAAAGTATGTAATTTTTACTCTCTCAGAAAAGTTCGAAAGAACTTAGAGAGAAAAAGAGAATTAAAATGATGAAGTTTAATAAGTGTAATAAGATAGTGTTATGATAATACTGTGAAAAATTGTATAAGATCAAATGAATATAAAATTGTTTATTAATAGCATATTATAAATAAATTTAAAAAAATACTTCAGTAGATATTTATACTATAATTTTGTATTTATACAATGTAATTTTGAATATGGTCATGTTGAATGTTAAGAATGTTTTTTTTGTTTTTTGTTTGTATATATTTTCTGTACTTCTTATGGTCAATAAATCATCATCATCATCATCATCATCATCATCATCATCATCATCATCATCATCATCATCATCATCATCATCATCATCATCATCATCATCATCATCATCATCATCATCATCATCATCATCATCATCATCATCATCATCATCATCATCATCATCATCATCATCATCATCATCATCATCATCATCATCATCATCATCATCATCATCATCATCATCATCATCATCATCATCATCATCATCATCATCATCATCATCATCATCATCATCATCATCATCATCATCATCATCATCATCATCATCATCATCATCATCATCATCATCATCATCATCATCATCATTATTATTATTGTTATTACTACTACACCTAATTTATAGTGCAATGAAGTACCATTAAATTCACCAGTATTATTAAACACACTTCAATAAACAGTTTTTATAGTTACAATGGCATACAAATACTTATTTCCCCGACACTCTACATTGACGGGGCCAGGCATGTACATTTACAAAACACTAAAAAGTGAAGAAAAACTTGTAATAGATGAAGATGCTGGCTCATACATCTGTGAATGGACAGCTGCCCTGATGGAAATGAGTGCAGTGAAGTGACAAAACGTTAGCTTCACAGCAATGCACAGTGCATTATAGCAGTGAACTGTAGATTCACACGGTACTGAGGCGTTTTCTGATTGAACTTGAGCGTGCTTTGAATGAGCTTATCTGAATTTCGGAAGAACTACAATTTGCGTCATACTTTTTGTGAAAATAAATAAATAAATGACTAAAAACGCATGAACATGTTGAAAATTATTTCAATAATCGAAGTACCTTCACAAAGCAATAGAAAAAGCATTAACATGTAAAACTAACAATTTGTTAGACCTCTAAATGCTATGAATGCACTATTACATAATAATTGGTAATGAAAAATGGAATAGTCATGAAAAGCATTTTCATTCTATTCCAAATATACATGGTTAACATCACAAAAACAAACATGAGAACAAAAATCATGTTTTTTTAAAAGCAGAACCACAGGCTGTTGGTAAATTAGGAGTTTGGTTGTGAGTGTTTGTGATAGAATAGGTAACTACTGCATAATATAATATATATCTGAATACCAGCAAATACTCTGAGTATTTTACTAAAATAAAACCAGATAAACATCACCGATTTCAGTCCATAAATGTCAAATATGTCACGTGACTCATTTATTTACAATGAGACTCTTGTCAACTCTGTGAGGCATTTCATAAATCAACAGAGAATTGAAACTGTTGATACATAAAAATGAAAACAATACAAGAGTCCTTTCATAACCAAATGACATATGGACACATAAATTCCATATTTCAGACAAAAGTTGATTCTGGTGAATTGTATGTGAATGGAAAATATTATCACTGCACTGCACAAGAATCCTACAAATTCATCTCATCACTTTGACTCAATCACAATAATGTCCACCAAGGTACAATAGAGGGCTGTAAACTTAATTCTAGGCTGAAAAATGGCAAAATGTCTTTTCAATCAAAACAAAATGAGAGTATATGTTATGAAGTAAAATATATGTAGAAGAGTATGTCAGTTACAAATAAATAAATAATAATAATAAATTTATTGTCAAAAAAGCAGTACAAACTGTATACGACCACGTGGAGGACAATAAACTAATTTACTCTCTGGAAGCAAGCAAGGGACCATCCCATCAATTCTGATCAAGGGCCCTATTGCAGAGACAGATTCAAAAATTTCAGCAAAAATTCCTATATACGATAAAAAGTTAGCTGCAAGTTATAATACTAATAGAATGTCAATGTGTTTGTAATTTAATGCAAAACATTTACATGTATAAATTATTATCGAACCCCATTGATTGAAAGTATACAGAAAATAGCCTGCGGGCAAAGATTATTTGGACAGCGCTGTTCTAGCTGCTAACCCTAGCACAACCTTGATGAATTAAAAAAAAAAAAAAAATAGGCAAGCAAACCACAGTCTATACAAACTCAAATTTCTTTGAAGAAAATTCCTGTTTGTATCTAGAGTAAAATCTCAATTTCAGCAAATTCACTTAACTAACTTTAGGTGACAGTAATTTCTATGCTCATTTATCTATATAAACACAACTATCTCAAGTTTTTAGTGCAAGGCCAGAAAACTGGATTTTAAAACATTGAATTGGCAACCTCAAGAATGAGTCTTTATAATAATTTAAAATGCATTCATATTCAGGCCAGTGAGTAAACTTTGTAATCACAGATAAAAATCCACACATATCCTGCACTGCAATGATATTTAGAATCACACACTCCTCACACTTCAAATCATTATTGATTTACATTTCTAGGAAACTAAGTTTACACTTTCAAAAATACATGCTTAAAATGTGACTAATCACCACAGAGTAAAATCCAGATCATTGCATGGTACACAATCTGTCTTTTACAGTGGGTTCAATAATACTGTTGTTTATGATGGCAAAAATGGAGCTTCAAATTACCATTGTTGATTTTTATATGGTAATTTTTTAACAATGGAATGTGCACCTGAGAGTTCTTAGTTTGATATAATGAGGCTTCATATGCTAAGGCAAAAATCACAGTCAATCAAATCCCTGAAGTTTCTCGGTTAATTTGTATTTATATTTTTTAGCAACATTTACATAATTTAGTTTTATTATCTAAATTATTAATAGTAAGTTTTACTCTAATGTAAGTTTTCAGAAAAATTAATAGCCATGACAGATTTTAAATTAATTATGTATATATTGTAATTACATCTGTAGAACTTGTGTTAAATCATTAAATTAAATGACCTTTTTTCAAAGACACTATTTATACAGAAATCTCTTAAATTGCAGTGAACCTCACTGCAAGGTAAACAGATTAATTATGTTATGTTGAGTAAAAATGGGAGACGGGACCAGGATTCGAACTTAGGCCCTTCAATTTAATACACTGATGCGCTTACCCACTGTCTACCATATACATTCAACTTTCATAATTAATGTTACATGGCAGTGAGGTTCATCACAATTTAAGCGATTTCAGTACATTTGTGAACTCCAGAACTGGAAAACAATCGACAATCAAGTACTTCCTAAGGGAGTTGCCTCATATGAGGATTGTAATCTCTATGACATCACCTCAGAGGTCAGTGGGTTTCGCAAGTTGAATGTCAGTGGTAGGCTGGGCCCAGATGTGAATGAATTGGCATAGTTGGTAAGCACATCAGTGTGTTAAACAGAAGGTTCTGAGTTTGAATCTCAGTCCCATCTCCCATTCCCATTAAACATAACATAATTAAGATAAATAATATCTTAATTAGTGATAAATAGTGTAATAAATATTTCAGATAACACATTCTTTGTCACGTTTCGATCCCCACTATGGTCCTTTATCAGGCAACTGAAACTGAATACTTTGCAAAGAACGTGTAATTCAAAATAAATAGTGCCTGCAAAAATAAAGTTGTTTAATTTAATAATTTAATGTTTGTATCAATATAGGACAAATTAAGGAATTTGCATAAAGGAATCATGAAAATAAACATAGTTTGGATACAACCAACAAGAAAGTATTTAATAGATTCATTGTGTGGGAACTGAATTATTAAGAATTTTTTCCTAACAATAAATGAAGCTTTTATGATTGTTCAAAATGCTAAACAAATAACCTTCATTTCTTTCTCTTTGGTTTTCTTCATTTTTTCTTTGACTTTTTGAATTATAATAATTGAAGATAAGTTTTATTTGGGGATAATTGGAGAAAAATCTCCCTAATGAGACCTTAATTATTGTTATCATATGTACTCTTTCAATACAAGAAAAACTACATGCTTGGTATTGGCCTCAAATAATATAAATGAATTTTTGTGCACATATAAATCTAAAATCATTCAAAGATATCATATTAAATTTGATGTGATTTTCAACTTCAAACTTAAGATCTATATATTAAAGAAAAAAAGGATAGTCTACCATCTTACCAGCAATATCAATACATTAATTAATGATGAATCATGGAAGATACCCCATTCTTATAAAATGGTTAGGATAGCCAAAAAATTATTTAAAATGTTCTCTTGCCATAGAATGGAACTCACATATTTGGTACAGAAATATAAAACTATCACTTGTTTGATGAACAAAACTTTATTGGCAACTTTTCCAAATGTATGACCACTAACGATAAATATACAACCAAATTGTGTGAAATATAAGTGAAAATACACAACACATTATAAACTAAAGTGGATTGCAACTTATATAGCAACATTATAGTGCATTATACAGTTAAACCAAATATTACATGACTTATTGAAATCTCCAGCAAAGCTTGTTACTTAACAATAAAGAACTTGTTCATCTATCACTTGAGATAGAACCAACTAGGGAGAACATTCACACAATTTCTATATTAATTCATGTTTTGTTTCTAGGTAATTATGCCAAGAATATCAATTTCTTTTGGCATATTTTACTCATGATATGTTCATCACTCATTTTTTTAGTTCCATCTCCTTTTATAGATGATTTAGTAACAAATCACAATAGCAAACAAACGTAAAATATAGTTTTCTATTTCAAGTTGCAATAAACTGCAACAAACATCTTCAGTCACTTAAAAATATTTTATATTTTTCAGACACCAATATAATTTTGCACAGGGTCATAGTAATTTATTTTTCTGGGCATCACATCCAACAATTTCCATTTATTATACACGAAGCTTTACTCCCAAATAATCTTCTCTGTAAGGTTCATTATTTGTATTCAAAAGGCACAATGATCACACTCAAAGAAAATGCAACTTTATTACATACAATCTCAGAAAATTTCCAATACTTTGCTGTTATTGATTGATCTACAACTAGAATGAGACAAGCAATCACAAAACAATTCTTTTCACAATGATACAACACAATCTCTTTAACAAACCATTATAAACATTGAACTAATGATACAATTTACTGCACATTCAAATGACTTGTCAAATACAATTACCAAGTCTAAACAAATCAGTTACATAATATAGCAACGGTATAAGTACCTTCACTTTTTAATTATATAAATACACTTTCAAAAATATAGAAACTTTATATCGACTGGATATAATCATATTCAGAACTTTCCTGAATTCTTTTCTTGAATTCAGTCCATTTCTTGTTCAGCACTAGTAAGTGTCCATTTGTTTTTTCTCAAACAATTACATGCACTTCACACATCACAAAATATTATACACAATTACTTTCCTCAACGATTTATCCTTTTCTCAAGAAAAATGTAGTATGTCATGAGGTCAATCTGTGAAGGTTCTTCCAATCACTAATATGATTTCCATTTCACTTCATTTGAGTACTGCAATTCTTTAAGCAAAACATTTACGTTAACACTGGATGATATTTACAATATGACAAAGTCAGTCCTTCAAATCACAAATATTTAGCACCGTGCACATATTATACTTCTATTTGTCAAGTAAAATGTTATTGTGCTGTGCCATATAAATAAAGATACATGAAATCATTGGTAACAGAATTCTTTCTCTAAAAATTATTTCTTAACAATTCTCTAAAATTACAGAGTGGGAAGCTTCTCTTTAGTGAAGGTATTTGACATGACTGTCTTGCAGAATGGATAAAATTCTCCACATCCTGCTGTAGAAAACTTAATTATAAAATAACACTGACATAAAACAACAGTTATTTCTCTATATTTGCTAAAGGTATGATTAATGTGAAACCTTATGTGACCACAATTATTTTGAATGAGATTATTGAAAAACATATGTCAAACAAAAACATGTGTTAACTATATTTACAGAAGTAGTGCAAAACATACAGCACTGCCTCTTAATAATTTCATCAGAAAAATTAAGTTGGTCACTTGGAGTGAAGGATCTATCACAATGAATAACAGGATTCCCTCACAATAAATTACAAAAGTCCTAATGATTGTGAGGAATTTCCAATATCAAATTAACAGTATTTTTATCCATCTAACTTGCTGACTCATAATGAGACCTTTTTTCATGAACATTACATTGTACTTCATGACATACAAAATTTCTGTTTTCATTGTCAGGTGTCAAAAATCATTTTTAATAATAATTAAACACAGATGACAAGATATATCTGATCACAAAATTTACTTGCTTCAGTATAAAAAAATTCATGATTTTTTCAACAAACAGAAGTAAAAAACCAATTTCTTTATAGTAGTGGCCAGTTCATGCAGAATAGAAGAAAAACTGTTCCTTTGAACAAGGTACATATCTCTCTACTACTTTAAATTACTCGTCAATGGAGGAAGGAAAAAATATTTATTCTGAAAATCTTCCCTACAAGTTACAGTTACTAAAGTTTTCTCTCTTGGTTAAATTCTTTCAAGAAATGAGAAAGTGCATTCGGTTGTTGGAAATTCACGCACACTTAGCGCTTTCCGCAATTGTGTGTCAAACATAAGAGTTTGTGGTACAACAAACACAAAAACATTTGCGCTGGACAAATTCTAGCAAACAATTGAATGAGTAGACCAGTCCATCGTAGTTCGGCCATTCGATACGTATTGAGAAAAGGGATGGGAGGTCGATTAATCGACCAATTGGGACAAGAATAAAAGTTTACTACAAAACCAATGTGGTTCGTTTGGTTAGGAGAGACGAGTCAGCTACTCGAAACGTTCGGAAAAAGGAATCTGTGGAATTAAATCAACCCGGAGATTGATCGATATTCCTGATGGAGATGGTTATTAACTCTCAATAAACACCACAGGCAACGGCAATGTGACAGAATGATGATTTCTGACAGATTACCTTTATGTAAAGGTCAGAACCAAATACCAACATTATTTTGATTACGGACGAAAGGGAAGCGAATGTCATCCCAACACGTCAGTATCCCCAGTAAAAAGGAGGTTGGTGGTGGGCTCGTGATTGCGTGGCGGATACGAATCCGGCCGCGGCGGCGGCAGCAGCGGCACCAGCATGAGGATGGTGATGTCCGAAGGAACCGATGCCAGCGGCTGCAGCGGCGGCGGCAGCAGGGGAGTGCAATGCCGGCGGAGACAGTGAATGCGGCAATCCGCCTGCTGCTGAGACGTTGACGGATGGCGGAGGTGGCGGTGGAGGCGGTGGCGGGGACATTGCTCCAGAAGCGCGGCCTACGGCTTGGGATACTCCTGAGCCTGGCAAGGGCGTCCATGAGCCGGAATGAGATGTCAATGGTGACATGTCAGCGGCTGAGGCACTCCCGTCGCTGCGGGAGGTCGCGTCACCTGCGAGAAGGAAATTTGTTTGGTGAGTGTAGAAGAATTTGTATTGGAAAGGAGAAGTCTCTGTGAGGGAGATCTCATACGAAATTCATGTTGTTGCTAGACATAGATCCCAAGAATATTTCTTCCACAATAAAAGCAAGGTGATTTTATAAATATAATCAAGTCATTGTCAATTTGTTTGAAAATAAGTTGCAATCGATGTGGATTCATTAATCAGGGCTTAGATCGGAAGAGACCTCTTAAATTATTTATTTCTGGTTTTTCCATGAAATTGTTTGTCAAATAATATAATTTTACGTATCACTGCAGTATACACTATTCCAGAGCCCCGATGTTTTGCGGATAATATTCTTATTTTCTGGAATATTGATTGCTGATTTAAAAATCGTTGTTTTAAAAATATAAAATTACTTTAGGGACTCTACTCTGTCACTATGGGAGAACTAAGTATATTCCATTATAAAGTGCCTATTTGACCGCTCATAGGAAACATGTTATCTAGCTCAATCTCGACAATATCGTTATTTAATTATCATTTGAAAACCAACCAAAATTAAAAACATCGCATTTTCACAGCTTCTCGCCAAAACGTATGAACAAAAGTATTTGTGCCCAAAATAGCATGTATGTTGAAATCTACTTTTACTGTCCTTGTCGAAGACATAAATGTTAGGAAACAAAAGAAGATAACATTCATGTTGATAGGACGTAAACTAAGATTACTTTACTCATAACCGCAATGAAGAAAAAGGAACAAAAATATTTGTACCGATATGAACATAGCAATGTTTGATATCACTATTTAAATTTAACATCACGTATAATGTAAAATAATATTTAATATTGAGTATGTTAGAATGAGATTGATAACAGGACTGAACGCCTAGGAATAGTAGGTAATTCTATACAATAATATTTTGAGTTTAATCGTTTAGAATTCCCACGGTAAGAAAAATTCGTATGTAGCGTAAAATAAAAAGTAAATTGTTATAATCAAGAACTTTACCAGGAGTAGCGTGAAAAAGAGTTGTATGAAGAGTGGTATTTTCTTCAAGTCTTGAGAGAAAAATCAGAAAATGGGACTGCATGAGAAATGAAAGACGTTGAATGATGATATTGTATAGCGAATATAATGAAAAGGTCGCTTTTTTATTACATATTTATACAGTTGCAGAACTTCAGAAGTACGAAAGTCTAAGAATACAAAAACTACCTTCCACTTTACAAAGTAATCATTTCAAAACATAAGGACAAAATCAAGCTAGTAGCTTACGAGATAAGGACGCCTGCTCGTACGCTGTAAGTTCTGGATCGATTCCCGTGTGCAGTATGATTGTGAGTGATTTCATAGATTGTTTTATCTCTCTCTTATGATCTCCATCATGCGTTTACCAGCAGGGGAATTCAGTCTAAAGTCATTTTTACACTGTAGAGTAGGCACGTAGGCAGGAGGAGAGGGGAGAAAGAGTTCAGGGCTTGGGCCTCTCCCAATTTTTTTAATGTTATGAAAATACGTTATCTGTATAAAATTTTGATAATTAGTCTTTAGTTAATTAATAACATCAATATGCAATAAAATAAATTATTTTAAGGCAAAATAAGTTGAAGTTATCATCAATAAATTTTGGAGAGTAGTCTGAGACTTCTCGAAAATAAATTTCTGACTACAGGTCAGCGAATTGTCTCTCTGCCAATGAAATAGTATGAAATTGGCCTAAATAATAACAGAAAAAGAGAGGAAGGAAAGAAGGATGAGGAGTGGAGGAAGAAGAGAGAAAAGAAGGATAAGGAGAGAAGGAGAAGGATGGGAAATGGAATGGAGAAAAGGAAGAAGAAGAAGAAGAAGAAAATTTTGAGAAAACGGAACGATGCTAAAACTTATATGAATAAGCGAAGTGGGAATAAAAGGAAGTACTAATAGTGTAAGCAGATATCTCACCTGGGCCGACGAGTGACAGGCCGGAGGGTGGCACCTGGTGAGCAGCAGCGGGTGGTGCTGCGTATCCGCCAGCCATATTGGGGGATACTGATTGCCCCAGCTGGTGCGGGCCTCCCGAGGTGGCGCTCATGCACGGCATCTGGAAATAAATGATATTCTTAACGCTCGTTTGTCACAGGAAGATTAACGTCGTCATTTATTAGCGCAATTCATTCTCTGTTAATTTTAATTAATATTACTAATTGGTGTATGACTTAGGGGTAGTTGTACATGAAGATTGTATGTAGCCCCATCCTGAACCTGATTTTTCTCTCATGTTCTTCCTGTAATTTGAGTGCAATTTCAGGATGGAACTAATATAATTCTTCCATGAGAAAATTCACAGTCTGTTTTTGATTCGCATTATTTAATTCATCATTTACTTTCTTACAACTTATAAAATAAAACTCTGGAGTCTGCGTATTTCTACAGATGAAATAGGATCCTTCCTTCCTCTAAACCATTTATTGTTACTAGTAACTTACGGAATCCAAGAACAGATACATGCAGCTATGAGTCATATCGGTATGAGTCAGTGGGTGGTCCAATTAGACTTGCAATGTAAGCAAAATTTATTTTATGAATTATCATTAATGATTTGGACTAAAACTTAGTACGAAACTATTGTTAAGAGAAGGACATATTAGGAGTGATTCAAAGCTAATTAAATAAAATATAACAGTTTGACTTTAAATTGGTCGAAGTGTTTTGAAATTCTTTCATTAGTCCACGTTTCTTGTGTTGTCGACGAAATGCACCATGTGGAATATTTGGAAGGTCTCTAGTTCTCTATCATCGGTATTTCCTTTCTTAATGGCACAAAACATATAGTAAGTTCTCTGTTAGCATGAATTGCTACTTCTAGGTGGAAATGTTTTATTTTGCCATGTTCCCAACTGACTTGGTTCCCTGGCGGTCGCGCCTCTCATACCACCATAAAGACTGCCATACTTATTGTCCAAGTCATGTAACTTTACTGAATATAATTTAATACGGTTGCCTAATACGCGTTGCCAACTTCTAGGAATAAGATCTATCCCAATTAATATTAAAAGAAGTTACAAAAGCGACTATTTTGTGTAAAAAAATACAAGTTAATAACACAAACTAAGAGACACGGTAATATTCGACGATGAAGTCAAAACGTTGGGTACACTGTAGCAACTTCAAGCCCATTAGACTGGCAATAAATATATAAATAAATTAGTAATTTATTTTTAAGAAAGCAGTTACAAACTGCCTGTAACCACGTTGAGGACAATAAACTAATAATCACAGTGCTTAGTTCCCGTTCATGTCTTTCTTTTTCTTGGGTTACATCTCTGGGTCAAATTGCATGACTTTGTACATAGAAAACACCTGATTCGAGATCAAATACGCCATTGCTTGTACCTGTGAGGGTAAAGCTGTGGAATAAGATGTGGGAGGTCCACCCATTGTTGGAAGCATTGCTGTTGCCTGGTGGTGATGTGTGGAATACAAGGCTGCTGAATGGTGATCTGTCACGGCTGAAACAAAAGGAAATGATTAGTTAATTTTTCCTCGAACACAAACAGTGCATGATGTGAAGAAAATGATGTGGAAAAGTAGCACGGTTCATGTTCACAACACTTTTGATCAATCTTTGAGAATACAGTACATTTAATTGACGTCGTTAAAATGGAGATGGACAGAATTTCGAATCATCGAATGATTTAGAAAATTTTCCATTTCCATTCATGTTAGTAAACCCATTCGTTACAAAGTATTTTTTTGGGGGATTGAATATAGTAATAAGGTTAGAAGGACTCTCCAAGAGTTAATAATGGTACTGAGGGTTACTGCAAAAGTCGTGGCAACAATTTTTTCCGTGTCATAACTGGGGACTAGAAGTACATTTTGAGAAGTTCCATTTGAAGGTTACCATGTAAGCTATCGTTTCGTGTATTTATTTTGAATAATATAGGGATCGTATCGTGGTAGGGAGAAAGCAATACATGTTGTGAATGTGCTTCTTCATTGAAACCTCGTTCATCTAATAACATGTAAATCACACAAACACAAATCTGGACTGCGCATCCGTAATGCATTTCCTGATCAAAACAGTGTCCTAAGGAATCCATCACACGCTGTCAATGAGTTCGGCGTCAAATATTCTCATTTTATTTCGATGAACCTTATTGAGGCCGTTGATGTTTCTTAATTTGTTTTCTCCTTGTTCTCACGCAGATTCTGCGATGTTCAATACATTAAACGTAGCTTACATCGCGACCTTCCAATGCTAAAACATTTCTCGCCTAACCCGCACTATTGTGGAAAATACAGTTGCCAATGACTTTCGCAATGGCCTCCACATATTTCGTAAATTAACCTAAAACAAAATTTCAATAGAAAAAGACTACATGGAAGTATACATATTTTTTTGTCATTAAGCATCTACTCCTGACTGCTCAAGAGCCAGGAGAGAATTCTGGGACCCTCTTTCCTAAACAACAATGTTAGAAAATGTAATGAAGCGTTATATATAAATTGCACGATGCTTTGATAATTATTTCAAAAATATCAAGACGTTCGTACTAACTTTTCATATGAACAAAACTAAAAATCTAAAAACAAAAATAACAACAAAAAATTCAACACGAAATGAATAAATTGTTAGATAATTATTTCACAAAGTTCTAAGTGAGTAATCAAATTAGTACAGCCCTACTTTTTCAAGCGCTTCTGTAGTGAGGCGGGAGAAGATTCGCAAATCGAAAACTAGTCTCCATTTTCCACAACGAGAAAACTTTCAGAATTAAACGATTCATTTCAAACAGATGAATATTTATATGTGATTAACCCAAATAGTATTAATTTGATTTATTTGGACAAAAACAGAAAGAGATTGAGTAATAAGAAAATCATTATTACAAAAATCCATTTCCTCGTAAGTGGTGATGAAGTTTTTCCCATTCATTCTCTCCAACGCCGCAACACACGTGACTGTAAGTGTGTATGGTAACGTAATTTTGTAGGAAATATTTTATTAGTCATGTGTTTATATTTTCCATCTGCATATATAATTAATACCAAACCAAACGACCCTATTTTTTTATGAGAATACATATATTTACACTAAAACACAAATAAATATTTATTTTTATTTGTTTATTTATTTTTATTTAAAAAAAATTATTTATTTGTGCTTTTAGTGTAAATATATGTATTCTCATAAAAAAATAGGGTCGTTTGATTTGGTATTAGGAAATATTTTATGATGAATTCTTACCCAACCTTTATTTCCCTTTTTGATAATTCTGGACACGTTTTCAAAATTAAATTATGTTCTTACATTAAGTTCTACGATCGGTTCATATCTATAGAAATATATCGAAGACTTTTTTATTTGTGTTTTCTTGGATATCATGCATCTTGTCACATTTTCATTTCAACTGATATTTACTTAATAGCGACGTATCGAACGCTAATATCATGTGTTCGTCAAGCAGTTGTGCAGCAGAGTGATTTTTAAAAACATCAAATTTTGAAATTTAAATATAGCGCCCTCCAACTTTGTTTTATCTCTTAAAACAACACTTATATCAAAATTTTTGGGTTAAAAAATATATATGTAAGGGATTGCTACCAAGTTTTAAAGTCAAAAACTTTCAGTATTTTATAGCTCGGTAGCGACTTCTAAAATATATATTTTTTAAAGTTGATTTTTTTAGAACCACTGTTCTTGGCAGCGATGAGTTTTTTTAAACTAGAGTATCCCGTGATAGTGAATAGAGTTAATCCGGTTCGAAAGTAGGTGGTACCAGTTCGTATAAGAATGCAGGATGTTAGCGTTTGGAGCGTCGCTAGAAGCAAATACTGTATCGAAATGTCGTATTGCAATACGATGGATAATGTCCAAGAAATATCGACTTATTAACTAATTGCGCTTGGTATGTTTTATTTTCTTCTAAACATACCCTCTAGCTAACCCTTAAGAACACTAACCCTCTAGCTTTTATTGAAGAGTTACTCAGTTGATATCTCCCAAAACATTGTCTATTTATACTGTTTATGAACTGTCATGACGTCAGTGAAAAGGACTCGTCCGATGACAGGCCTTATACGTATGTTTCTTTAAATTGGTCGCAGAACCGACAAAAATGAAGAAGTTTTCATAAACATCATGAACATGACAATTCATACATCATAATAAAATATTTTTTATACTGCTAAACCTCTGTCATCAATGTTAGGGGAGTTAGATGTTTGGATTTTATTTTAAATCAATGTTATGACACACGACTAATACTCAAGCCAAACATGCATTTCAATATCGTTATCGTTATTAACCAAGTTTCATTCCAAGATAATTACGTATCAGAGGACAAGAGTATGATTTTGATTAGCGTCCGGTTGTTTAGGTATGAATATCACTCAAAAGAGACAAGCAAAATGGCTATAATAAACGCAAAAACATGACATTGTAGAGGAAAAAATGGGTTTCACAAGTTGAATGAGAATGGTAGACGGGCCCGAGAGGCGAACGGGATGGCGCAGTTGGTAGGCGCATGAGCGCGTAGAGCTCAAAGTCCCGGGTTCGAATCCCGGTCCCGTCTCCCATTTTCATTCGACGTAACATGATTAATAAGAACTATATTTCTATAATTATAGGAATACACACGTTTATCTATAATTCTCGGTAGGACAGGAAGAAAAAATATAGTCGGCTATGCTGTGAAGAATTCAATTTTGTCAAAAAAGGCAAAGTTGGTACTTATCGTTAAAACAGGCACCACTATCTAACATAGGTATAATAAAGTGCCTATCTCGAAACATATGTTTGCAATTTTTGTGTACCTATTTCTTCAAAAAAGGAATTTGGCCAAACATCCGGGTTCTAGTTATTGCATCTTGTGTGACGGTCATTCTCCGGTGCGTCGTGTGTCCAAGGAGAATGATATTCGTTTAAAAAAAAATATGTAGAATAAAAAATATGCAGTTGTGAGTTTCCGCATACTTACACCGCAAATGTAATATCAAAAATTAAAACTCTTGTGACCAACGATTTTTATAAACTTTTGGTATGGCTTTGGAAACTAAACTCATGTCTTCATATATAAAAGTAAATACTGTATCAATTCTCTTATCACATTCATGGTAACGTAACGTATTATTTTATCTAAAATAATATGGGATGTTTTCTTTACTTAATGGTGTAAGCAGAGTAGTCGATTGTATTTTTGCTCCAACAAATTGATGGCACCTTTTCTCCAGATTTAGAAATTTTAATTAACGGAATAAACAAGGATTTTTTCAAAGTGAGATAAGTGATGTATAATTGTGAGATAATGAGGATCTGTAAATATTATTGTGGAAAATTTTCATTTAATTTGAAATTTTTATTTTACGTTGTTTTGTAACTCCGAATCACCTGTAAAACATATTTTTAAGTTATATCTACGGTCTAAACTCCATTAAAAATATCCGTATATGTGGATTGGAGTGACAAGATTCCGTTCTAACGAGGTTTTTTTCAAGTTTAAAGCATTCTACGATCAGTTAGTCGCGTAAAAAAAGAGTTTCTTAGTCCAATGTGAAAAGTACAAAACGCAAATACATTCGATTCAACTGAAAGAAATTCTCATGCTAATTTCTCATGGTTAGCAAGTGGATGGTTAATGAAATCTCATGCGAGGTCAAAAATTACTGAAGATGAGAGTGCTATGATTCGCCATACACGCTGCATGCTTCCATTTACTTACAGAAAAAATCTTGAAATTTAGTCGGGTGGAATTTGGGTTCCTTTCCCGAACCGTGAGTACGTATGTTTCGGTTTGAGTACCACGGGGAGTAGACTGCTCCGCTACTACTCATGTCACCGTAGGGTTGAATTCCTCTGCCAGGGTGATTAGAACACGAGCCATCTGGGGATTTAAAACAATTCTTTGGGAAAACTTTTGTATAAGCGTTTTCTCTATCTTTTTGGAAATTTATTGAACCAAATCTTTTGTTTGAAAAACCCCTCCAGCAATACTATTTCGTTTCAATATTCGCGAGCGGATGTAAGGAGAGATACAAAATTGAAAAGAAACTTATACTGTAGAAGTCATTATCTATTTTATGCTATATTTTCGATGTAAAATTTGCTAAGTTTAATGTATTTGTACAGTCTGTCTTCAAAGTTAATCTGCCATTCAACATCCTTCGACTCAGAAGTAATACCATAATTCTTTACATACAACAATGTATTAATTTTCATTTAATATTTGTCCGAATATGTTTCTCATGATAATAAACGACATTTAAGACGACACATATTTTTACGCGTATCAGAAATACAAGATACAACACGTAAAATTAATTTTAATTTATAGAGCTATAGAATATTTCTATGAAAATTGAGTTCTTTGTTGTTGTGTTCAGAAAATCTTTATTGATCGAAATTGAATCAACTTATTGCTATGAGCTAGTAAACTATTCCATAGTTTCTCTCCTACTTCTTCCTTGTTTGGATTGACGTATTTGGGAGCAAGAATGTGAAGCAACAAACTATATAATACTGACTGATTGATTCTCGAGGATAGGTCATAAATAAAACAATTATTTATACCGCCAACGCAGTTGTTGGGTTGATGAGAGGGTGCCATGATTGAAGTGATGTTGTGTGGTGAAGTTTTTCTAAGTGTGGAATAGTGTATACAGCCCTGAGGAAGGAATTATAATATTCCGAAACGTTGGCGGTACAAAATAATTGTTATATTTATGACCTATCCTCAAAAAATCAATCAGTCAGTATGAATATATTAAACTATATAATATTTCTATTTTATACCACCCGTCACATTCAGTGAATGAAAAGTAACTCCGACGAATATTCCCATCGTTGAGAAGAAGCGCTAAATAAAAACCGAGTGATTGCGACAAAACAAGCCTCCGAGTAATTGCAACATTACCCGCTAGGAGCGTCGCGTGTCTTCGCCGCGACGGTTGGCTACTCACCGCAATACGCGCGACGGAGCGACTTGGAGCAGTTTATTAACTCGCTCGCTCCGCTCTCTCCCTCCCTCCCATCGCGTTCTCTCGTGATGAAGGCAGCGCGGTTGCAGCCACCGACCGACCAATTTCTGAGATGATTCGCAAGATTCCGATTTTGAAAAGGCGCGCTCGCTTGTTTTTGTGGCGCGGGAGGGGAGGGAGGTTGAGCGCGGGAGACTCGACACCGGGGCCGGCTCAGCTCTCGGCGGCAGCACACAGTATTAAGGCCGCTACCCTCTTGAATTCCTTTCCATGACAGACAATTCATCATGTCGCCGTTGTTTTGTCCCCCCCGACGCTCCGTTCTCGCCGTCTAATGATACCGCCCAACACTTTGGGCCGCCCGGCTGAACACCTTTCAGAATGCAACACAATTGTAGGGATACCTCCACGATCTGTTGTTAGACTAATATCGCGAGTTCTGGTGTTGGGGGTACACGGGAGCTCGCTTGTCAGAAAACAATCTTCTTCTTGTAGAGCTTTCGCCCTGGAGGGAGATCAAGAAAGGAACCGGTGAGGTTGGAGCCACTTCGGTCTATGTTTGTGGATTGGAAGATAACACCACAGGCACACGAAGTGCGACAGGTGTCTGAAATAAGCAAAGGATGTTCCTCGCGTTGGTTTGGGATGCGCGAGAAAGAGAGAGAAGAAACAAAAAGAAGTCAGCGGACGATTCGGAGATTGTGTCTGTCATGTTCTTCTGTCAATGATGAACTTACTCGGCAAACAACTCCTTTTCTTTTTTCAAGCAGATAGATATGTTTGTTGTGCCGAGTGGCATACGATGCTGCTTGTTCACGAGTTGTTCCAATCTCTAGATTTAATTGGTTTCCAGTTCCAATTTCGAAACACTACCAAATTTTAATTTTGTGTAGATTTTTTTTTTCGTATCGAGAATATTCTATAACAGATTGAAAATTTATTCTATAATTGGAATAGTATCCTTTGATATTTAATCTATGATCGAAGTTCGAAACCTTTTTTAATTCGAAATTTTTGAACCTGATAATGAAGAGGAAAATTATTAACATTAAGAGATGTCCGGTAAATCCGGTTAACACTATTCGAGTTTTTGACAGCTATTACTTTTCTCCTTCTTAGCCGTCTTGCGAATACCAACGTGACTCACGCGGCATCAAAAGAGGCGTCAGTCAAATGACACAGAAGTGGATGGGTGATCCGAATGTTACGCAATTCGGACATATAGAAAGCGAGAAGTACCAAATGGATAACGTAACGATTCCAATCATATGTTTGGACAGACTAGTTCATACGTGTATATAGCTATGTTCATAAACGATATACTATCGGAAATTCTATTAATGTGATTAGAAATAAAATTTAATGATATCTATTAATTTAATGACTTACATTAAATGAAACAAGGTTTGTTACAAAATCGAAATTCAAAATACTAAAACTTAGAGAGAATGTTCCGTCTCATAATTATGATTAAGTAATTGAATGTCATATTAAATTAATATCTTAACTAAGAACACTATTTGGTCTTAGAAGATATATTGCGTTGATATGAGTAACAATTAGCATTAAAATGGTCAAATTATACTTTCGATGCTTTCGATAATTCCAATTATTTCAACTATGCGGGCAGTAAAGTACATACGCTAAATATTTGAATGAAATATAAACGAGGTCTAGTAGTTACGACTTTGGCGGTTGAAGTGGTAACAATTGGGTAAAATATGTATCTAATATAATAGTATAACAACCGAACATAATAGTTAATTATAATAGCATACTAACTCTTACTTAGTGAAAGAGAGAACATGTATATGGCTGTTCAAGATAAAGGATATAGAAATGATATTAATGTAGTGGATATTCTGTAATCTGAATTCTTCTATAGAATTAATTGTAGGGCAACAGCAGCTATTATTTTGTGAAGGAAAATTTCTGGGAAGATATATAAGCATGAATTTATATAATGACGGGAAATAATGTGTAATTATGATATGAGAATCGTGGAAAATTGACTGTACCTACGTAAATATGAAAGTAATACGATCATCAAGAATATTATACTTCATCAGAAACTTTTTTTTGATACTATGCAGGAAAGAGTATTGAAGTTAAGAGTTTTGTGATTATCATATACAGATAACACCGGCTACAGGTCAGATTAAAAGGGAACACCAATCCGACTAGCAGATGGCTTAGTTCTATCCCCGGCCGCCAGAGGTCTCGCAGAGCCTCCACTTCAGCAAGCGCTCGCTCGTGCAACAGGTAGCCGGGATCTCATTTATTTTTTTATTGTGGTCCTCCCTCTCTTCCTCATCCCTCTCCTCAAAAAGCACCACCAACACCACCACCAGCAGCAGTAGGAGCGTTTTTCATTGAAAGGTGTCTGCGTAATGAACGAAGGAGGAGAGAGAAGCTGCATTAAAGTCGTCCCTGTGTTGACTGCCTCCTGCTGTTTTCGTCTTGCTCAGCTCCTGTCGAGCGGCTACTGTCTCGACTGTCTCCACCACCACCACCACCACCGCCGCTGCCCAATGCCCTCGGGACCGTCCTCCACCCCCGCGCTGTGGTTCTCGAAATATCGCTTCTTAATTACCTCGTTCCGCCAGTGCGCTCGGCCAGACATGCTGGCTTTGGAAGACGCACCCACGATGGCTTTGATGCAACAACCACTGCTTTAGATAGTAGTTCACGTAGGAAGCAAAGAGGTATTGGGATGTTGTGATCACATGACATGATGAAAAAATGGCATGCATATTATTACAATGTAAAGACAAACACCATTGATTCAGGGAATCAGGTCGCATCAGAACCAAGTTTATCGTAAACAACAGATCTCGCATGTCATTTTTAAGTGATGAAAGAACTATTATGGACTTCAAGAACATTAATGATTTGATTATACAAAAATTTGCATTTTTTGTAATTTAAACAATTACTAAAATTTGATTGAGATCAAATGATACACGTAATAAAGGGTGAGCAAAATAAAACTGACTCGGAAGATATTGATAAGAATGACACAGAATCGACCCTTCTTAGTAAACAGGAGAACTGTCCCAGTTCTGAAAATGCTGGAAGTGGTCACCGCTGACGTCGTTGCAGCGCTGTTATCAAACCGTAAGACATACGTAGCAGCTCTGCTAGAAGAATAGCAGTAATAGAGTTTCTAATGATCTCTTCCAGTGTATGAGGATTATTTGAGTACACCTGACCCTTCAATTTGCCCCAGAGGATGAAAATCACACACACACACACACATCAAACGATCGAAGTAGCCAGCAGGTTTTTCTGCCTCTCCTCACCGAACACCTCGGGTACTCGTGACAAGTTTCTCAAGGCGATGTGTGCTGTTGCTCATAGCTCACCCTTTATTTCCCTCAGAGCAATTTGGCACTAATTGAGAACAACTTGCAAATTGGAAATACCGAAGTATATTCAACTTCTCCAGCTATACATCGACTTGAAAACGAAAGAACCATATGATTGATGTATGCTTGGATGGAAGAAAACGAAGGCACTAACTATTTCTGTGAGACAGATTTGCGTTTTACGAATTACTCAATCTAATTAATATCAATTTTTGAAAAGCAACGATTCAGTAGAAAAACATGTCGAACAAAGAGTTCGCAGTTACTTTATGAGACTGCTTCTAATCGTTCACTCATGCATAGAATTTCAATTACTGTTAATAAAAAATGTTGAACATTTTCAAATGAACAGAATGTTACTCATTAAGTGTTATTTCAAAACAATTATAGTGTCAGCAATCCTTGCTCGAGCAGAGACTACGAGCTGGCCTCTGTTGACGAAGCATCCACACGCGAAAGAAGAAAAAGAACGTAGGAGCTAAAGCAAGCCGCAAAGGCGCGAGGATCGTATATGCTGTGAAGCAGTCTTTTGATTGCCGTCCATTGTGTCCCGAAAGTGACCGGATAAATCTCTCCTCCTTTCTCCGCGTCGACAGCTCCCAAAAAAAGATGCTTCTTACTCTGCCACTGCTAGTTCTGATAGCAGGAATCGTTTTCAACCACCGGGGTACTGAGGCGCGTTTTGATGCGGCACGTAAATTTCCACGGTTTGTTTATCTATTTCTTATTTTCTATTCTACCAGCAATCAAATGAGTTTTTAATAATATTTGCCCAACTCTTTGTGCTTCTTCATTTCAGAACCTGTACGATTTAATTGTCCCCTTTTCCATGTTTCTTGTACTGTTTCATGCTATTCTCATGTGATTGCTTCATGATAGACCTTTTTTCGGTTCAGCTTTTTTCACCACTTCGCCGATTAGAACCTCAAGAAACTTACATTTTATTCTCTCAACATTGCATCTCCCATTTCTCAGACATCGATTCTCAGAATTTTCAAGACATAAGTCTATATTATCTTAACCATTCTGTTTTTGGAAACCTGCGATAGTATTCGAAATGCCTCCATAGAATTGCCGTATCGTCAATTCACAAATATTTCTGTGACAATATCTCCTCCATCAAACATTCAGACGTAGCAATCCCGTGTGGTTTAGTAGACTACCGATAATACTAGTATACAATTTTAGATACCGATAATACCAGTACAAAATATAGAAGAAATGGTATAATTACACTTCCGAAAAAGTGATTACGATGGGGGAAAATGCTCTGACTCACAAACATCTCGCAGAAGGTTCCTTCCACCAAGCTCACTATTTGGAGCAATTTGTTTCACGGTATTAGTCCTCCCATCTATTATAAATATGGAGAGATACTCCTGGTTATATGTGAAACCATTAATACATTGCAAGAGGTATTTGATGTCCAGGCATTCCCGTGTTGAAAAGTTATCTATAGCTGATGAGTCGGTTATCTACGGAACGAGTTCTACAAAATTTCCCTCAAAGCATCAGCTCCAAAGGATGCAATAGCAGATGCTGTACGGTTGCTCAAGTCTGAGTATATTAGAACTTTATATATATATATATATATTAGACATGATCACTGTTACGTCTCAGCAAAAGATCCACAACAGATTCCATTCTCTGTAATTTTTACTGCCATCGGAAAGATTACAATGTAGTCTTACGAATCAAGAATGACATCGTCTCGTATAAAACGTGTTTAGTGTACCTATTCGTTTAGACAACGGTGAATATCGAACTTTAAAGGTGCAAGATAGAAGATATTGGTAGCACCCCCATTTATTATTTGAATATTATTAGATAAAGTCAGAGGTCAAGACTCTATAGGTGGAAAAAATACGCAGTGTTCTTATTGATATTGCCGTATTTCCAACATTATGGATGACTTTATTAGAATTTGTTTGAGAACAGCAGATCCCAAAATTTTAATGAGTTATTTTATTTTAATTTGAGCTTAATGTTCGATCTCTTTATGAATCAAGATGATAGGGTTACCAATATCATCTAGATACGTTCACTATCAAAAATGTTGAGCTGAAACATATTTTCTCTACGTCAATCCATAGAATAGCTATATTTGTCTTATTCTTTTATTTTGTCATGTGTGGTTTTTATTAAATTGATTGCATTACACATCGTATATATTAAACCCACATCAATGCCAAAACATTTTCCTGCAAATAATTAAAAAAATTAGTCAAGTTTCATGGCTTTCGTTGGTTTAATTCACCATGTTCAGTACGAAGAATGGGGAAATTTTACTCTAAAATGTTACCCTTCCCGTTTCCATCATAGCGATGCCAACTTGAGCACAAGCGATCTCCTTGGGAGCAACGCCAGCACAGCAGTAGCGGTGAACCTTGCCGATGGCAATGGGGATTGCGGGAGGCGCATCGTCTTTGTTCTATTTCGAGCTTCAGGTATTGTCGGTGGGATGAGTGAGTTAGATGGAACGGGTCTCTGTGTTGATTTTGCTTTTGTTTTTTGTTTCGTACGGTGTGCAAAGGAGTGAAGAATATGCTGGCTAGTAATGTAATTCTGCCTCCCATCGTAACATACGGAAGATAATTTGATCGTAAATAGAAAGTTATTTTTAAGATTTAGATCTTTTTTGTGGTATGGAAAAAATACTGATCCAACAACGAATCTATGGTGACTCAGGGTACTGCTGTTATGGAACACGTTATCTACTCAATATACGATCGTGGATTTCATTGAATAAACAGAAAAAAATAGTTCCATTTGTTATTAGCACTGGNTTTCATTGAATAAACAGAAAAAAATAGTTCCATTCGTTATTAGCACTGGCTTCATTCTGTATTTTCACGTATTTCAATCGTCAAAGATTTTGCAAATGTGTCAATTATATAATTACAGAATTATTCAAATTTGTATTAATTTTTAAATAAATTCCTTTCTTTCTTTTTTTTATCTTACAATTTTGCACTAGAACTTTATAATAAATCTTTCAAAATCTTGATCTGTAATTTGAAAATGAGTAGTATATCATGCAATATAGCTTGTAGAACAATCTAACACGATCATTTGTCTTTCTTTGTCACGCACGTAGCCGGGGTATATGAGCTCGTGGGACCTGGTCCCCCCCCAAAAAAAAACTTTTTATACAATGTTTTCCAGGTTCTAGTGAATATAAAATATTGTTAATATAATATTCGTTAGTTAATTAATAACTTGAAAAAATTAAAACAATTTAGAAAAAGTTACTTTAATGTTGACATCAGTTGAGTTTCGGCAAGAATTCTTGGTCCCCTACGAAATAAATTTCTGATTGCGGGGGTTGACCCTTGTAATCTAAAACATCGTTCAATTACGGAGAGGACTCGCGGTGACTTAAATACTTTGGTCAGAGATACCGATACGGCAACGACGTGAAATCAAAACGGGTGGTATCGCCGGTGTAGAAGACTACCGCAATCCTGGGAGAAAATTCCAGAAAATATTCGAATTGTCTCACATATTTCCTTTTCGGTCTGTGATAATGATTACCTTTCTTTTATGCTATCATACTGCTACTAAATCATTTGCTTTACTGAACGCCTAAACTAATAAAATTGAAGAATTTCACTTGTCTTCTAAGACCGCCCTGGTGCCACGTTTAAAATCTATTTTCGCCATCCGTGTCCTTTCGTAGGGTAAATTAAGTCCTAGTGGGATGAAGAAGTCTGAAGGAGACCCCAAAGGATAAGCAAAATGTCGATATTCAATACCACGACTCTGTATATAGTCGGATTCACAAACTACATCTGACTGTGGCCTCGTAACGGATGGCTGCTACGAACCTCCGTCGTTCGCAAATTGTATTGAAGTATTCTTTGTCATTCATTAATTTATGATAAACAATTACTAAAATATTTTATTGCTTTTGTACTTTCGCAAATCATTTTCACAAGAAAAATTACACTCTCAATTCGCACTTGGACCCATATTTCTTTCATCTTTCAAGTACTTGCAGAAAAGTTAACGGAAGGTGATGACGCGTTAACTTCTTTTGCCGAAATCGATATCTCGCCAGGAAAAATTTCTTATTGTAACACAAACATCGATCCAAAATATCGATATATTTTATAAGTAGTTTATTTTGGTGTCGCATGGTTTAAACTCGAGGATATGCTCCTCCATCTAATAACTTTTGAGAGCAATGTTTGGAAATAGTGAGGTTCGGTTGCCTGAAATATAATTCCTGGACCAACATTTAATTGGAGTATGAAAAATCACATTCAGTTGGAGCAAGCGAGAAATCAAATTCGGGTTGTGCAGTAAGAAAGAATCGAATGAAACTAGTACGTTACAACAGACGGACATATACTTATAGTATAATTTCGGTCCCCTAAAATTATTGGAAGAGGGATTGATCCCTAAAACCACTTGCAAGCAACGCTTTAATTGTAACAGTTGTAACAGAACCGAATGAGTACGAACGCTCGCGAACTACGTAGGCATTTCCCGTGCAACGCTGTAACAAACCAAACGACGGCGAAGCGATGGATCGTTGTTGTTCGTTCTTGTTTCATAGTATCAAAGCTCTTTATTTCCAGAAAACAATATACATTTTCTGGTGTCTTTACAAATCAACAGAAAAACAGACACGAAAGAATAATAATGGAAGAATTTAATACAAGTATTTCAGAGTCGCAGACAAAAGCATTGAAAGATCATAAACAATCTAAATACAAAGTAACATCTTAATTTACACAGAAAGAGTTGTTTGAATCAATTTAATTGATAAGAAATTCCATCACGAAACACGAAGAAATGCACTCAGAAAGGACCAATGGCATATAATATAATTATTTTCCTGCAAACAAACGGTAAAAAGTCACCAGTTTTTTCTCTCTCCACACCAAGTTCCATAAGAACTTGTCTGAGAGAGGAAATTTTGGACAGCATATTACTATTGGGATAAGGACTTGCCAGAAAGAGGAAATCATGGACTATAATTTTATTTACAACAAAAATCAAATGATTTACAAAAGAATCCCGATATAGACTATTTTTTTGACTTAGTTCGAGTTCTTATTTAAAGCTTGAATTTCATTTTAAAGTTCGAAAGTATGTTCGTGGTCGTTTTTGCCATACCGTCCACGCCGTATGTTGGTGCTCGTTCGGCTCTGTTACAGTAAAGCGTTTTTCGATGGTTTGGACGGGGCTTATCGGCTTATTTTGTTGGTGGGTCGATTGCTGTCAATTGAAAGTCGGTGTTTCTCCACTTGAAATCAAATCCCTTGTCGGATTCCGACTACACTGTGTTTAGATTTGTTTTTTCTTCTTCTGCAATATATTAGGATTCATGTAAATTTGGGACGCTCTAGGCCATCCTAACAAAACACAAAATTTATGAGGTAACCTATGGAGTTTTTTTTTCACTCGCTGGTTTTATAGTAGTACCACCGATTTATTTCAGTGATACACAGCGTTTCCACATACCTATTGAAAATTTTTGCAATCACGCAGCTACGCTATTCACTACGCAATGTGCATTATGTTTCCAGCAATTCTGAAGAAATTTTTTCTAGAATTTGTTGTAAAGTTTCTTTCTTTCTTTTCTTTTTTTTTTTGTGACTTGCTCTTCACATCGCTCGATGGCATATTAGCGCATATTACTTTAGATGCGAATGTTGCCTGACACTATCCACACGAAACATCAGCTGAACACAGAAACGCGATTCCCGATAGAACAGTTTCCCTGTGAATTTTTCGTTTATATAGTTTAAGTTGGTATTATTCTTTTTGTTCATGATGAGAGTCAAAATGGTAGTTGATGTTGCGTGTTGCTGTAATTGCTGATGAGGNTGGTATTATTCTTTTTGTTCATGATGAGAGTCAAAATGGTAGTTGATGTTGCGTGTTGCTGTAATTGCTGATGAGGTAGTGTTATCATGCAACTGTATCGAGGATCAACTAAACCCTGATGAAGATGGCGTTCGCTATCGAAACGTCGCCGGCCTAATCTATAATTTTTTTTTACCGAAACGCAAGAATTATTTCTACCTTTAAACATAATGACAAAGAGCTTCCCAATCATTATTCTTTTTACTTGCTCGGGCAGTCATGTTGAAATTTGTCTCTCCACGTGAATACTACCTTGAATGTAAGAGCTGTATGTGTAGCAGTAGGAAGAAGAAAGAGTGGGTGCAGCGCATTGAACTCACCTTGAGCAGCGGAAGTGGACGCGAAGGTGTCGGGCAACCCTTGCGGCAGCATGTAGGAGGCGGCTGGATAAGAACCTGGCAGTGCCATGGATCCGTAGCTGCTGGCACTGGATGACAGTTGCTTGCGTAGACGCGCTCGTCGGTTGCTGAACCACACCTGCAACCGCACGCGTCACGTCAGTTCTGACGACTGGTTCATTGCACCTTGTGAAAGCTGCACTTTGCCCTCAGGGCAACGTTCTAAAGAAGACGAATAAACATTCATGGTAAATCTCAAAGCCCGAGTCATTAGCGGTTACTAAGTTTCATTCCCTTGCCAGTACTAATGATAAATAACTTATTTTATCTAAATACGTAAGGTACGGACCAAAAAATAATTTTCATGAATAATTTTCCTCGGCTATAAAATACTACTCTCCGTTAATTAAAAACGGAACATTGTCAATTTTTGGGGTTCAGTAGGTGATTAAGAAATTTCCTCTCTTTCTGTGGGTTTTGTAATAAATATGTTCAATAAAATTAATTGATCGCGCCAACTTAAGGAAATTGTTGTATGAAAAAGTTTGGAAGAAAATTCGTATCGCTGCTGATTTCCGATCTGTAAAATGTACACGGAAAATCACTCTTCTATTGTATTAAAAAGAAATCCTATAACCTCACGAAAATTATAAGAATTATATTATTGCTGTCATATTTATAGAATAAAATAGGATTTTATTTTATAAAATGTCATTGTACTTTTTCGTCAAGTAAATCATTTGTCATATTCAGTGACCGGAACAGCGAAGAATTCAGTTTTACTGTACCAAAACAACAAAAGCGGAGAATGTAAAATCAAATTTGGTAACAAAAATGAAAATAGCACTTTATTTTCGGAACGTTATGTTTCAGGTATCAACTTTTACAATAGTTAACTACTCAATTTGAACAGGAGACTTTTACAAAACGGAAGGAAGAAAATCGTATTTCAAGAATGCATAGAAATAAATTTAAATTAAATAAGCATCATATTTAAAGGACTAAAAATATTTAGATATCCATGAGCTAAAACTGTCATGTGTAATAAGAAAAGGCGAGAAATATACAAAAAGGAGGGGGAGAAAAATAATAAAGAAAACTGTTATCTAAAAGAGGCAACAATGTTTACGCGGTACACAAAAGCAAAATCATTAATTAGACGGAACGATGTTTTTAAGTAGTTCTAATCCACCAGTCTGTTAGATCATCTCTTTATACCTTCCACGTTTCTTACTGACATTTTCTTTCTTTTGTCCCGTGTATTGTACTCCTCCGAATTCGTCTCCGTTTCCACCCATCCATCGCTTGTTTCAAGGGATCGATGTGGACGTTGTCTGTGGGGGCGGTTTTGTTTGAAATGCTTCCGCAATTCGACTCGATCTTCACGCCATAAAGCAGCAAGAGCTTTGTCGTCAGACGGTTTCGTGACTTATTCCTCTTAAAGACACTAAGACGATGAATGATTAGTTCTGCTTGACTCTCACCGCAGTTGACATCTCACTTTAGGGCTTCTACGACGCTTCTGAACAATTGTTTTCCAAGCCGTGTGTTTTCTTTTCTCCTTTGTTTGTTTCTTCCTTTTTACTTACTTTCTCAAAATACTTTTCATTTATGCAGTACAAGAAGTAATCTGAGTATCTGTAATGCCAGCATTCTGTGAGTAGTATGTTTGGTATTTAATAGCTCATGTTTGTTTTCTTTGGAACTAATGTACTTTTTATGTAGCTCTTTTGTGAACGTCGCTTAGCTCGTCTTTTCGAGTGACGCTAGATTAAACACTGGAATAAACTAGTGTTTTTGGGAGAAAACATGTTTATTCGGAATATTATTTCATGACGTTTTAAGCTGAGATAGATTTTTTAAAAGACAGATTAAATAAAAATTTACGAAACGCGACTTTAAATTAGAAGTAAATGGTGGACATTGTACAGTTTAGAAAATTTTGTAGAAAATTTTATCTATAGATATAGACAAACGTTTGATCATTTAAACCAGTAGAACTTGAGGAACAGTGCGCAAGGTCACACGTGTTTCTCTGACAAGTTGCACGCAAAACGGTGAGTGTCCTAACATGTAGTGTAGACATTTTATAACCATAGTTTATAATGTTTTTAGTTTTGAGAGATGACGGAATTCATTATATTACTGTTTTTGAACGAAAATGGTGGGTGACAGCTAAGGACACTTACCGAACTCTACCGGGGTTCACTGGACCATAAGGACCCATAAACTTAGAAATATTACCTTTTTTTCATTTCAATGTTGTTATTAATGCAATCTACAGACAAGTAAAAAATAAAATGGATTTAAACACTATATAGTTACGACAGAATTAAGTGTTTAGGTCAGGTTCTTTCTTCCATTTACGTTAGTTCTTTTTTAATTTAATCGTAATTATATTCTTATTTTATTCCTAATTTAACATAGAAATAATATTATAATGGTGAGAAGACGTTAAATTAAAAATGGAACATTGTCAATTTTTGGGGTTCAGTAGGCGATTAAGAGCTTAATCCCGGAAGGGCCGAGTGGTATGCTCATTAAGGGTGGAGGGACCGGCAGAGTTCGGGGAAGTGTCCTAAGCCATCACGCGCTACTTGCTTTAGCAAATAGTATAATTAGCCTTTTTAAAGAAAATCTTTTCTGAACCGAAGTATGATATGGGAAGACGCCAGTGGCCTCATCGAGACAAAGCGGCGAAAACCTCCAACATTTTTTTGTAGGAAACATTACGCGATTTTTACTGGAAACTAGCGATTTGATTCTTACATGTGTATTAAAATAATCCCGATTTAATTTTTCTTACAGAATGTAGTTACCGTACACTTTTATAAGATAATTATTTCGCTTCATTTTTTGATAAATAATAATTTTTTTGGGTTAATAGAACAAATTATTGAAAATATGGCGGGAAAACGTAGTAATTATTATTACTTTTATTACCGCATACTGGACTTCTTTTGTACAATTTTTTGGAGAAATCACTTTCATTCATCTTAACTAATAAAAGCAATAAGAATACAACTTCCCAACGCCGCTCCGCGCCGGGTAAATTTTCAGAACCACACGGAGATTTTTACTGCACGCCACGCCAAGTGATCGAATCATGCAAATTAGATATTCAGCTTGAGCTACTTGGATGAAAACTGATAGTGATATTCTGTATGAAACACTGACCACTTTTTCCCATAGCTATAAATTGTTAAAACTGAAAAACCAAAATCTCTAAACTTACAAAATGTTACTTAACGCCTTAATACACTCAACCCCTCAATTGAAGAATGCGCTATTTACATATTAGAAGATTCTGAAGTTATCTAATTGTTGTACGAGCATGATCCTCCTTGAGGTCGTCTGAGCAAACTGGCGACTGTTTTGGGATGTCCTGAAATGTTTTTGAAATGAAAGATTAACTCTTATCTTTCAACTCATCAAATAAAATTTGGATCTTGCGGGGCCAGTATTTGAATAAATCCAGTTTGAAGTCGTACGGACTCTTACGGATAAAACTACTGGTGGGATGGTTTTAAAATAAATTCCCATATAATTTGTATTGGAATCAATTTAAGAAAAGTGCCACACGTGTCACAAATTGAATGCAGACAAGAACAGTAGGAAATTTGCCTTGTTTTTCTGGACATTGAAGAGAGTTATTCAACGAAAATAGTAGTAAAACTAGGGAAATCTAGTCAAACTAAAGACCACTTTTCAATGCTTAAATTTAAACGGGATAATTGGTAATTCATAGTTTCCGATACACCATAATTGATTAATTATTGTTATATTGACTAATTTGAATATTACATCCTGCTGACGGTCTGCGGGTCATATGCGGCCTGAGAAAATTTTTCTACGGCCCGCGAGTAATAATAATAATACATTTTTCATCAAATTTATCATGAAACGTTGCTGGGCAAAACTTTGTTTTATAAATCTTTGCTGTCAGAATAAATATTTGACGTGGTATGTCCGGTGAGAGAAAATGGAAAATTATGTTCGGAGTTACCCCGTCGTATATTACAATAAAAAATTACTTTAACATCATATTAAATATTAACAATATTTTTTAACAAAGAAATATACTATTTAATTTTTCCAGCTTGAAATAAAATAAATTCGTTTATAAGGATCAAAATATTGCGTTACAAATAAGAAAATAAATAAATTAGACCCTTAGTTTTATTCGTCGGTCAACATTCTGCTAAACGCCATCCCGTGCCGGACCGATCGCTCGAAAGTGTGTAGAAAATGTCCCGCGGGCTTACATAAGTTGGACAGCGCGGGATTACATTACTGATATAGTTATGTGGTTATAGTTATTCCATATCTTTTGGTGAGGTTCAGACCATGAGGCCTACTCTTGCACCTAACCGTAACTTCGGTGAGGGAATTGGGACGGACAAATGTTGGGTTCCCGGGAAACACTTGTCTGGAGTAGGTGAAGGAAACCCCAGCTGAAAACCTCTCCTAGTTTGGCCGAGTAGGGTTTGAACCGGCGCTCTACCGCTGAGTGGAATCATGGCAGCTACCACTAGACCACCGCTGTCGGTGGTTATGTGCTTGGATAGCTCATTGCCCGGCTCATTCATACTACCTTAACTCGTCATTAGCTCACCTGTATGCGTGCCTCCGTGAGTTTGGTGCGCTGTGCGAGCTCTTCGCGGGTGTAGATGTCGGGGTACTGCGTGCGTTCGAACGCCTTCTCCAGTTCGTCCAGTTGCTGCGCCGTGAAGGTGGTGCGACTGCGGCGTTGTTTGCGCTTCAGCGGGATGCCCGGCTCCGACTCGCAGTCCGAGCCTTCGCTATTTTTGCCTGCGAACAACGCGAAAATTTACTCACAGAAAATGTAACCCAAGAAAACGAACACGAACGGGAACGTGTGTTGTGTTATTTAGTAGAGCAGTAAATGAGTTTATTGTCCTCAACGTCGTCATAGGCAGATTGTAACTGCTCTCTTGACGATGAGTTATTCTTGGGTTGCCAGTCTCAACTGACCTGATGTACACAGTATAACCAACGTCTTTCCTTCGCCATTGTTCACAAGTGTAAAGATAAGTTACCTCGCGTTGTGTTGGCTGTACTTTCGGATTTCTTTAAACTTAAATATATCGCCAATATAAGATAATAGTATTATTTTGTGCACACTCGAGAGCGTCATGTTGAACTCGTCGTTCAGATGAATGATTTTTCTACACATGTGATTTTCTCACTTGAAAGATATTGACGGTGATAGATTTCAATTTCTTTTGAATGGATGTGAGAACCCCATTGAAGTTTGAATGTGAAATCCAAATTTAGAAGAAGGAAAGGATTCTACAAAATCTTTGGATATGACTTTCCAAATCGGATGTTGGAGAAGTCCTATCCTTCCTCTAAATTTGGATCTCATATCCAAACCCGTTATTTCAGTGTGGTGAATAAAAATAGGAAAAGAGCTTCGAAATTCTTTAAGATAGGTCCAAGTATTTTCAGCTGCTAATTTATACGGCAGTACTGGCATTTACGGGCGTTTTGCGCGCACGCATACGCCATTGGGAGTCTGGCGAATCGAGGTACAACAGTGCGAAAACTGGTGCTACCCATTTCAAAACGGACAAGTATTTGTGTTTTTCGCACCCCAGCATAGGTGAGTGCACCGATTGAAATAATAAAAACGAACATGATTATTGACAGTGCCAGAAAAGAAGAAATACTGAAAAATAGACTTGAAAATATAATAACTGGTCGAATTCTTTTCGCGAATTAACTCAATACCTGGAAATTCTGTCCACTAGAATCTAATTTGTATTTTCACCATAATATTGCTCGATAGTCAGGAGTAGGTCAGGAAATCCCGACCAGAAAACCTCACCTGTTTGGTGGAAATGTCAATAGCATTGTATTAAAAAAAATTGCATATATTGCATTAAAAAGATACAAAATCTTACATCCCACACTTTTTTCAATAGAATCCATATTTAGCCAGTAAAATTTGTATTATTTGCGTGTGCTTTATTTCAACTCTTTAACAACTTTTGTTCTACAATTATCGCACAAATAAGATGGAATAAAAACGAGAAAAATTTATTATTTTTAAAGAGGATTCTAACATTTTAGAAGTGTCGATAGTATAAATTTTTAATACAGACTCTTATATTATTTCTTGTGTAAACAAATAGGAAATAGGAAGCATCGAGGATGTATTTTATTTTCAGATAAGTTGATATCTAATCTGTTTTATTCCTGCAATTTTCGTTTACTTGTATCCACTACTTCTTAATACACGAAACGAAATATATTTAACTCAATTATTAGGAAATAGAACTAAATAAATGTGGTGTTAATTCAAGTAGTATTTCCTTGTCCAATACACATAGAAGCACAAAAGAATGTCAGTTTTAAAATTTGTGTCAAAATAAAGACTGACACCACAAGAGAAGTGGGATGGCAGACACGAATCAGATACGCCGTTAAAATTTATTGACCGATTTGTTCGTTCCAAAGGAAAATTTTATTACTCCTACAAGTTGCCTCCTTCTATCTTTCGCTTTTAACTCATGAGTGATAAATATAGATGACCGCATGGGAACAATAAAATGAATTTACAACTTCCATTTCGCAGAAAATATCACTTCAAATGTTCCGTGACGAAACGCGAAGGGTAGATGGGCGAAAACTAGTGATAAGGATAATTTTCAGTACTTTGAGATAAGGAAATACGTGATCTTTAGAATGTATATGCATTTCTTCTATTTAGAGGGCGCTTTCGCTGTGTTTTTGAGACTATCGATATCACCGAGAGAGGGGAAGAAGAAAGGTATGATTTTACTGCGATGAAATTCTAAGGATCTGGGATCACAACCAAATAAAATAAACCAATTAAATTGAAATTATTAAATCGATATTATTTATAGACAATTATTTATTATTTGTTTCAACAGGAGATTGCTACCATCGTCAGGTGAACGTATGTGTTTGAATATATAAACAAATGTGTTTGATTTATCTTTGTAACAAATAGAAAACAAATTAACCTCAAATACAAATAAAAGTTATATAAAAACATAAATAATATGAAAAAACAAACCATCAAAGCAGGAANAAACGTTTTGGATGAGATGTCAGTGTCAGTTTGTAAATTCAATGTGTTATTCGTAAACTTGATGTGTAACATTTCTGAAATTATGCGTTTGTAGTAATTTGGCTGCCGATCTAAAATTACATTTTACCAATCTATTGAATGATCCGAATTTAATGGGTGTAATGAAATAACATTATGTATTTGTGTGTGTTAATGTTATGCAGATGTTCTTTGATTTCTGTCTGTAATTTACGTTTCCTCTGACCAATATAGCGAAAGGGGCAATTTTTACAAACAAGTTTTTAAATGACATTTAAATTTAAATGACAACATTTAAAAGATATGTTGTCGATTACGTAATTTTTTGTTCATGGTACTCACCAACCAAATGTTTTCTTGAGGGAAAAATCTACTTAAAATCGGGAATATTATTCTAAAGTATGGAAACACTACAAAAGATTTATTACTTTTCCGAGATTGAGAATTTTGTAATAATAATTTCAATTTAATTATGATTATAGACGTGAATAATGTCAAAATAAACCAATGTTGCTAAAATTGCATTCCGACCTCTTTTGATCCTAGGAAAAAAAACCCGGTACTCAGTTTAGAGCAGACTGACCATGTTTGGGAGTCAGGACGTTCAGGTTGGAGTAAAAATTCTATGATGTAGACTGTCCAGTCATCGTTCATCACTCTATCCACCAATCTTCGCTGACTAAAAGTTGTTGATGAATCCGTGTGAGGACATATCAGCTTCGTTCTCAAACAACCGGAGAAAATATCAATAAAATATAATTTTTGGATTAATTTTTTTCTAAAAAATGACTTGAAATCACTGAAACGGACCTCATCAAGGTGGTCCTACTCAGAAGTATGTAACAGACCTCAAATAAATGTTATTGATAAGTTTTGAAATTGCGCCGGCGTCTTTGTCATTAATAATGTCTAAAAGTTTCACACTTTTGTATTATCGATAATGAAATACTTTTTCATTTTTTATTTGTTTTTAATACATTTTTGATTACGAGTAGTAACATTCAGATCTGTGACGGGATTGTTTTAAAACAAATAAACTTGGCTCATAAAAACATTTGGACAATACACTGGTTCATCGCTATATTTAAGTTATTAAAGAATATTTCAAAATGTAAGATAATATTTTACTTAACGACAAAATTTGCTATCCTTCGTGAAAATTGAATTGATATATATTTTGATTAAGTCCGGTTTATATAAATATAATTTATTGTAAATATAATTTTTCATCTTCTTTTCCATCTTAATTCATTGTATGCAACGATGGAACAGAACAGTTGTTTCATTGGTGCAAAATAATTTTTTTTCTTATGCAAAACGGACAAAAATATCTTACACAATTGTCAATAATTTTTATTGGCTTCCTCACTCCTCCCTTGACCTCTGAGTGTAACTGATTACCTAGTAACTACTCATCCCTCGGGACTTGACGACCCACAGAATCGTCGCATCACGACGAACTGGTTGGTGTCCAGAGAGATAATTACAACACAACAATAGAATAGAAATGATAAAAAAATAAGAATGTTTCGGTAGAATTATTGTAAATAATAATCCGTAAAGTAGTACTACCAAGTAAAATATTTATTATGAAATAAATAATTAATAACTTACGATCTTTTCTGAACTTTGAATAATATTTATATTTTCCGTGAAGAGTTCACTACGTTTCGACTTGTATTTAAGTCGTCGTCAGTGATCAAGTAATAAAAAATTATAACAATAAATATAACAACAGGACAAATCAACATGGTATAAACATAAATATAAACACAAACTTGTTTACAAAAAAACAAAAAAAAAACAAGCACGGTATGATATTGTATTGTATAAACGAGACAGTTTTTCAGTGTCTGTGCGCAAATTCAAACTCCCATGGGTATATTTCTTCTGGAATACACACTAAAAAATATTTTTTTTGTGCGAATCTGGAACTTGAACTAATGAATAATATTCCGTAGTTAGACGAACAAGATACCGTGGTGAGCGAATAAAATGTGGAGTAGCTTAGCAGCAATGTCGCCAGGTGCGCTCTGCCTACACCGACACACCGGGCGTGACGCGTGTCACTCGGCGAGTATTTTGGTTTCGCAGCTGACATCGGGCGCTTCTCGACGTCGCGTGTCACCCCTGACGCCTTTGTGGAGCGCCGCAGCCGCCGCGCCGCGCCGCCCGCCCGCCCGCTGCCTTCGCCGACTGTACGATACCTTCTCTCGAGGGACTCAGAGCGGAACTCGAAATATATTACTTGCATCCAACTGAGAAAAAAATTCTAAATGGAAATTAATTTAATTCGGGTAAAAGTCAGTTACCTTGTGATACGTTATTATAATAAATAATAAAACACAGTTCTTAGTTTTCTATTGCACATAAAACGGCGACTGCTGTTTCGGCGACGTACTACTATGAACGTCCATTATATAATCGAAATAAATAAATAATTTAAAGACCTAATGATGGACGAATACCATATTTTGTGCTATTAAGTACACTTTTTTGTTACATGGTACTCGTCCATTGTCAGGTTGTAAGTCTTAACTTATTTAATATTACATTTTCAAGTCTAGTTAAATATATAAGTCATAGAAAACTGTCTCATAATTTATTATGGAAATTAATTATGTTTCCACTGAGAAATAGTTTTCTTGTGTGATGAACATTCATCTAAAATATATCAGTAATTTATTTAATTTACTTTTCTTGAATGAAAAACTAGATGAAACATTAGTTGTATTTTTCTTTCAGGTGTGAATTGAAAAGGAAACGTACACGTGTGACAAACATTTGCAATATTTCGTATTTTGAATACCAAAATTAAAATCTTTTAAAATTAATTTGAGGTGAATAATTTTTTGTATCCACGATTTTGCTCTAACACTTGTAAACATCCTAATTCATTATTTATGCATTTCTTAGTCGCGATTGGAATGTGTTTAGTATGATATATCTTCGATCGTTGTCGTGTTACGTCTGTATTTTAAACGCTCCTAGAACTTCGCCTAAAGAAAACTTTTTGGCAAGCACTCTTTGATTCATGACAGCACCCATAACCTTTGCAGCGTTTCTTCCCATGGCTGTATATTCACGTGTTCTTGTAACCCAAGACCCCTTCCACCTTGACAAACTCCCAACACCCATTCTACTTGACCAACTATCCTCCCCCTTCCTTTCCATGCATAGTCCTCAACACTGCACGTGTTCGGTCGGTGCAGCGTCCCCTACTGCTCTCGTCTCGCTCGCGCGGAATTTTGATGCGTGAATTATGACCTCAGAGCCCTTGCGACCGCGTCGGCTTCGCGCCATAAACACTGCGCGTAAAAGCGGCCGGCCGTTCGGTCGGTCGGTCGGTCGGTCGGTCGGGTGGCGGGCGGCGGAGGACCAACGGACGTACGGACAGACCGACCGCTTCGCAGCCGCCGCTAAACCTCTGCTAGAGGGATCGTCGTACTTCTGCGCGCAAAAGGAGAAGAAGGAGCGAAATTCAATTAAGTGGGGCAGTTTCACCCGGTGTGTGGAGGCCCTTCAAAGGAATGCGAGGGCGGCGGGAGGGTAGGGAGGGACGGCCGGCCAGGAGGGCACTCATGCCGCCGCCGCCGCCACCGCAGTCAAAAGACACCGGCGCAGCGCTGGAAGATGTGCAGCGCCGTAAGAACGGATGAAGAGGCGTCGCTGTGGGTTTAAAGGATGCCGCGGGGTACAAGAGGCTGTTGTCTGTGGCGAGTGGTGGAGAGAAAGGTTTGATTTTGCAGGTTGAACAAGATAGGTGGGATGAAGGATGTTGTAATAGAAAGGGTTGATCAGAAATTAATTATATTGTTCTACTCCTAATTTCAAATTTATAGCGTGGGAAATTAATTTTGGTGGAATTCCTTCAAAAATTTCCTTTTAAATTAATATGAATTTTAGAAAATGAATGTAGTTCGTATCGTTGATAGTTCGGAGGATGTGTTGATGTATTTGCCATGTCTCTAACACACAGTTATAAAGACATTATAAGGAACTTACTCGTGTATGATAGAAGAACGTAGGTGACCTAACTGGAATGTATACTTTTTCGTAATTAGGAGGATCATTGTGATAGCAATGGGAATAATTTTATATGTAAATGATAGGTTTACAGCTATACCAATCACGTATTAATTAGCGATGCAATTGATTAAATCTCTCATTAAGCGAAATGCAATGCAAATGACAAAATAAATGTATTGGCGAAAATTTATTCGTACTGATTTCAACACTACTATCCCTGATTTTGCTATTCCCCAGTGAATAAGCATCGAATTCACGAGGATTAAAGAATACGATAACCAGAGAAAAAATCGACTAATTTTTCTCTAAACCTGTATGAAAAAAGTGGTAAGATTAGTCAGTATAAGTTTAACGACGATATTATATTAGTGTAAATGTAGGGGTATAAAAGTAGGTGGAAGTAATTTTAATTCTATTTTACGAAGATTTCTTAGTTGAAATAACGGAGAACCTCTTTCTTAATATTTTTCTTTAATGGCGTGGCAATTTTTTTTAACAATTACTCTAAACAAAGTAATCGTAATTTTACATTGTTTTTCGCCACGAAAATCCTCCTAGTGATATATTCATCTACCGAATTGTCACGCGGTCCACGTCAGATATTTTTCCCTCTCCATTGAGAGTTGCGATTGGCTACGGCATTCTCTGAACAATGCCGAAAGCGTATGTTGTAAGGCACCTGGCAAATAGGACGCATTTTTTCCCCGTCTCGTTCGTTTCAACACTCGTGATGAGTCGGGAATCGAGTGACCTTTGTGGGCCCTACGTTGAGGGAAAACAGCTTCGTAATGGTGACAATTTCCGGCGGAGGTGCCACGGACGAGCGCATTCGTATTCTTTCACCTGCTCTCCATAGCAATGCGAATGCTTTGCTTTTGATTCAAATGCAATGATTGACAGTAAATAAGCAATTTTTACACTAACTTTGTCCATTTATGAAGTTATTTTTCTTTAATTACTTATATACTTGGTGTCAACGTTGTTTAGTGTGTAGAGCTGGATGGTCGGGATCCTATATCCGGTGGAGATTTTTCGTCATACCTCAACATCAAGACTGAAACCCGGACCCACTCAGCATGATGTAAAATGAGCATTAAGTCTATCATGGAGTCAAAATGGCCGGAGCGAGATGCTACCACATCTCCTCCTTCGAGAGCCGAGGCCTAGTAATTGCGGAGCTCTATCCTCCATGAATCCATTGGGGTCTGTTGTGGGACAGTTTGTCTTGATTGTATATTTACCGTGAGGGTGGTATACTGAGTAAGCATTTGCAGGAATATGGAAATCCATTTGCAGTCACGTTATTTTTTGTTTCATTGAAAGTTGTTTCTTTGAATATTGAGAAAATATTTATGGTAATACTAAAATATAAGAAGAGAAACTTATTTTAAATCTGTTAGTTGTTTTTGAAACGTATTATTACTGAAATTTTTTACGTATATTAATAAAAATTATTACGTATATTTCGCACGCAACTAAAACAGAAGTAAGTTAAAAAGACCTTGTAAAATGTATCTCCGGCTCTCTATACCGGATTACGTTTCTGAGAAAAAAGGAAGAACAAAATCCTTATATTAAGTACTTGAAAATGTTAACTCATTATATATTTTGTAACATCATTTTCATCTTGAAACTTCGCTACTTTTTAACGATAGTAATAGCTGTTACGATACAAAGCAGCAAAATTTTAAGAGGGAAATGACATTACAAAATTTGGAGTGAACTGACATTATGAGATGCTCAGTATGACGAGTTGTGTAGTTTATTTATTCTGGGAACAATGTTAAATTTTCTTGGACGATTCTACCTCTAGATTTCACTGCTTTTTCGGTTAAATTTTGTGCTTCATTTTGCAATAACAATCATATGTGACTGCTCTTTTTACAGGAATGTTTTGGTTGTGATTTAATATCTTTTGTAAGACAGTTCATTGCATTCTTGACTATCCCTTCCTAGTTTTTTATGTTATAACAAAAATACAGATTAACTTTACCTCCAATTTTGTTTCTTAAATTTAATTTAACTAAATATTTTACTTTCCCTTCATAAATGATTCTAAGTCCCAAAAAATTTCAGCTTACCAAAACCATTTTACTAGCTGTAGACTCTTCATGATAAGTTAGCGAGTTACAAATTTACCGAAAATTGACTGCGTGTAACTCAGGAAGCATTAGGAACACTAACATGTAAATGCGCTGCGGTATGAATTTTGTCCATCTTCGAGTATAAAAACGTGAGGGGTCAACATAACGCATAATATTTCCAGTGACAGTTGTACACTGGTTTGTTCTTGGCAAAGAAACTGCTGCCTCCTAATCCCCAGTTTTTGAGAATTTAAATCCTTTTAAAGACGGAGTCGCAATTAACGGAATTTAGGCAAACAAAATATTATTATTATTCACCTCTTCACAATTTACTATTTATCCTTGTGTAGGATAAAAAGTTAACTTGAAATTTGTGAATAAGTGAAATGTTTTCCTCTAAACCAGAAAATGAAAGTTCCGTTTTTAAAACAAATTGTTTTACTCTCATAACATAACATTTTAATTGACCCTTTTAATCTTAAATTTTCCTTTCGATATTCCTTGGGCAAAAGAGGAAACGGAACCATGAAATAATTTCTTGCGTTTTGGTTATTGACGTGGACAAAGACAACGTATGTCATTGGAAGTCAATTAAATAACCTCGTAATATTTTCACAGAATGCTCATATAGTCGAGTAGCAGTGAACATTCCTATCAAGTGAATGACAAATACCTAGTTTGCATGTAGGTATCTCCCTGATGTCTGGGTGGGGGTCACGTTGGTCACCTCAACCGACATCTGGTATAGTCACGACAATTCTACCTTTCTTTGAATTCAGGCTCCCCTTCATCGCTTGGTTCTCTCACTCTGACACTATCTTTCTTTATCTCTCCTAACTTGCGGTGACGCGGTGGTTTAATGGTAGCGTCTTTGCTTCCACGATACCACTGAGCGGTTCAAACCCTCACCTACTCCAGACATATATATGCCTGTACCATAAATTCCTTAGCAACCTAACATTCCCGTTCCTTCACCAAAGTCATGGTTAGGCGGAAGACCTGGCCAAATGCCATGAATCTCGACATGGGTCATTCAATAAATAAATATTAAAGAAATAACTTCGGCTGACCGGGTGATGTACCTAAGTGGTGTGCAGCGTCACCCGGAGAGCCGCGTCGAACAGCAGAAGCCAATTTCTGATCTACCTCCCACTTCCGGGTCCACCTCCTCACTTCGACTCCCACAATCATTGGAAAGCTAGTGTCACCAACTTTTACCATCACCATCGAAAGACCCTCAGTTTCCTCCTTCCCCGCCACCTTTCAGTGGTTTCCGTCGCTCCGCCTCCACCGCGTAAAGACTCCGCGAGGACAAAGCGTGCGCTTCCGAGCGCGGGCGCAAGGGTCACGCCTCGATGCCACCGAACAAACCCCTTTGGCGTTTCCGCCCCGCCCTCGCTCTGCGCAGAGGACGCTGTCGAGCGCGAGCCGCTCGCTCACTCGCTCAGGCGCTGTCTTACTCAACAGGATCCTTCGCTAGCTAAGCAACGAGACGTGACGGAAAGGGGGAGATTGAGTCTCTACGAGGCGGGGGGTGGGGAATCACAGAAGAGAAACGAAAATAGTAGAAATTTGGTAATGGCATCACT